>JAVQJS010113899.1:0-13075 GCA_036024795.1 Galaxias rostratus | reverse complement strand
AAGACAGTGTGATCTTACAAGAGGAAGTCCTTTCTAAGGACTCTTACTTAATGTCTGATCAACCCACTTTTTACAAATTGTAAAAATATACAGTACATTGTTTGTTTGGAAAGCCCTTTAGTTTGAGACACTGTCTCTCAGTGCTTCATTGCTGCAACAATATACCAACAAGTTGTTAATAGTCAACCTAAAGAGTTATCTTCTCTCCCTAGTTATACGTCAACATGTATTCAATGTTGCTAATATTTTTTCAAAGAATGTCATGATTATGAAGCGATCATACAATTCAATGTTGAAAATAAAATCATATCCTGGACATCATCTGAGGTGCGGACCTCCTGCTCTCTAATTCTGCCAAAACACTAGGGTTATTCCACATCAGATGCGAAACGAATTACATCTGCTCAAATATAATCGCAGGCAAATCAGTGTCTTTTCTGGAAAATGTCTAAGCACAAGTAGATAATTTGAGCTGCCTGAGTAAACCTATCTGAGCAAAATGACTATCTGGACTGCGTATCGAATAGATTTGAATTGTATGTTAAAAATGTGGAATGTGCTCTGTGTTGCATTTCAATCTATATATTCACCTAGA
Source organism: Galaxias rostratus (assembly GCA_036024795.1). Taxonomy (NCBI): domain Eukaryota; kingdom Metazoa; phylum Chordata; class Actinopteri; order Galaxiiformes; family Galaxiidae; genus Galaxias; species Galaxias rostratus. Next base: position 12,480 of record JAVQJS010113899.1, on the reverse strand, counting down.
AAGATTTTCATTCACTTTTAGATGAGGCGACAACAAAGATTTACAGATGGGTAGAATCTGATTTGAACTGGCTTTCTTTGAGCCTGTAGGCAAGCTAATGATAAGAGAAACATAAATACTTGTTGACTACCTGTGGAAATCTAATTAATTTATTACCGTAAAAAGAGCAGTGTTTGACTCTGAGATTTATGTGGAAATTTGAGGGAGGATTAGGGACAGAGCGTTGAGTAGAGAAGAGCTTAAACTGAAATGTTAAGTGTTAACCTTATCTACATGTATTTGGGCTTATAAAGTAAAATACAGTTGATGTGCATGGAGGCTAGTGACTGTGCGTCATACATTAATCTGTTCAAAAGATTACAGTTGTAGATCATTGTGAAGATAATTATGATTTCCACAACCCTGCACTGCTTTTTCCAATGAATGGAGAGCATGGGCTCATTGTTCCATGTATGAACCTATGAGTTTCTCTTCAGACTTAGTCCACCAGCGGTGTGGTTTCTGGGACTTCTTAAGCCAAAGTGTTGAGTGGATGTGGTGGTCCAAACTGCGCTCCATCAAGTCCCGCCCTGCCTGCCTCCGCTGCTCAGTGGGATTAGGCAAGACCGAGCCGTTTGTCCATGGAGCAACGAGTGCATTGTCCTCGCTTCACCCCGTCTTCTCCTCTTCAGCCCTGTGGGAGTTGGCAGACGGTGGCGGCTGGGCTGCAGCCAGTGTGTGCACCTCCACACGAGGCCCAAGCAGCGTTCAGTGGATGGCTTGGGTTTGGGACTGTGAATCTGTTTTGAATTAGGATTCGCTAGTGGTCTCAGGAGGGTAATTTCTTGTTCACTTGCTGTGCTGACCACTGTTGTTGACTTGCTCCTGCTTGCTTCACCATCGTATCTGTCTACCTATTCCTCCCCCTTAGGTATTCAGTTATATCGCGCATTAAACATGGAGACATAGCGTCCCATATAAAGTCAATCTAGTTCAATTAATTATTGCTTACCTAATTTTGTCCTTAATATTCCTCAATAATCCCAATGATGTTTAAAAGTTACGTTATAGATGTATTTCCGATACTAGACTGATGGAGTGGCACCGAATGAGTGCCATATTGTTGACTTGTTGTTCACATACTCATGGTTAAGTTTTAGCCTAGTTTGTACATGGGGTTGTCAAATGAATATTATATTTAAGATTACTCTTAAGACATGCATCACACTTAGAATTTCTTGTTGTGTATGAAGTTGTAAAACATGGGCACCTTTGAGGTTCAAAAGAGGGGCTGCATTTGACTAAAGACAGGTGACGGCTGAGAGTTGTGGATTGGGCAGGACCTTCAGAACAGCATTTTCCATGAAGGCCCTCACTCCTGACTCGTACAGAGGACCTTTGAACAGCCACTCAGCTCTTTGACGTCAGCTCCCCCAGTTCTGGGGCTGCAAAGGGGGCAGGGGAATGAGAGCTCAGTCTCCCGCCTTCTCTCATGAACTCCTTTGCCACAGCCAATCCTTAGAACAGAGAGCTAGGGGGTGATTTGTGTGTGTAATGTGAGGGTGGGGTGGGGGTGCTTAACTTGCCATTGTCATTTTTGCGGACAGGTCTCATGCAGTGGTGTGTTTGAACAGAGCGCTTTTTGTTGCTCTTGTCAGTAAGTTAATTGAAGCTACTTCATCAATCTCTCTTTGTCTTCCACTGGAACTTGAGTTTATACTGTGTTGGCTTTGCCTCTCAGTCACTTTGTTTTATACAGTGATCCTGTTTATTTAGCATGTTACCAAAAGATCTTCAGCAACTAAACTTCACTATGTCTTTTAATATTTTTTTTTTAATTTTTATAATTCTGACCCTATATTTATTTATGGAAGTTATTATAAGATGGCTTTGCCTGGACATAATATTTTAACAAAACCCTTGCCCACACTTGTATTTTGATGAAGTGTAAGGGCAATGTTGATCTCATATCTGGTCTACCATCTGGAACTGGAAAAAAATGTCTGGCATCGGAGCACTAAGCTCCATCCAGGATGAGAGGGGCGATCAAGGAGGGGAAGGACAAAACCCTGTGCATGTGTGTTTCAACTTGCTGAAGCAGGCAAAACATCTGGATTGTGTGGGAGCGGGAAGTTTTTCCTTTGCTGAAAGGAATGCTATTTGGCACACAAGGCTCTCCCACATCAGAAACACTAGTGATACTGGATTTTTGTTTCAGCAGCAAGCCATATAGAAGGTGCTCTATTGTTTTAATCTGCCGAACTATGTTGCTATTCATGTATGTTTGGTTTGCATTTTCCTTGTTTTTGGCTGTGTTGTGAATATGTTTTTCCCCTTCAAGTAGAATACAAACTCTTTCTAATTAGTCTTAGGCAAGCATTTAGATACCATGTCTCAGTCCAGAAAAGGCATAGCCCAGTTGCAAATCATTATGCTGACTAGTTTTGGTAAGACCATGGTGGACTCGCTGGATGAGTGCCTGGCTCAGCCTAACAGAAGTGGGACATAACATTACCTCATGCTGCAAACAGCTTTCGTCTTTCTTCCAGCGTTTCCATTGGTAAAGTTTTGCCATGGCAAAGCCTTTGCACCACACCGAAGTCCTACATGTTTCTAGGATTGACATTATTATAAATTCAGTCTCCATCCAATTTGAACATTTGATCTACTGCCTACATGCTACAGTAGCTAGGATGTTCCTCTCATTTAAATGTTGCTGTGCGTAATACACTTGCCCGATGTTATCTTTATACTGTCTCGGGGCCTTGTAACAGACATACACACAAAACCCCTGCCTTTCTAGTTAGATGCTCCTCTGGTGCTGCTGCCTCTCGTTGCTGCTTCTTTGTTTACATTGAATTACAATATTGAATAATAATATTTACCTAATCAGTCAAGTTTACACTTATGGTGATGGCACTTGCCTGGAGGATGAGCTGAGGGAGTGGGGGGTTGGTAGCTGGCACAGTACTAAATGTTCCGTTCCTGAATATGACCTGAGCTGTGACGTAGGTTGAGAAAATGCCAACGCCATGTGTGTGTGAGTGTACGTGTGTGCGCGTGAGAACACCAACAAGTGTGTAGTAGTAATCTTATTCCCTCACAGGGGATCTGTGGACTAATAGTGTCCCCCATAGCAGTGCGTGGAAAGCCCTGCCTCTGCCCTCCCAACTCTAGCCGTGGTGTGTGTGTGTATGTGCTGCGTTCATTGAGCTGGAGTCGATTGAGTAACATCCCTCACTCACACCCTTATAAGGAGCTCCTGGCCAGGGCTACTACAACCATCCCCAGTGTGTGTATCAGAGATGCATTAGTCATGTGTCAGACACGCAGGACTGAACGCCCTGTCATCCATTGAGTGGAGCTTAGTTTTGGGGGGTACGGAGAAGCAGGTTGCCCAGACCTGAGACGACGGGAGGGTCTGATGTGTACGATTATGTCGGAAAAAGAAGAAGGGTATTTGCCATTACCACATAAACCATAGGGGGAACCCTTTGGTTTAAGTTGACCACAGCAAATGTTCGGGTGTTTCACGCTGGGGGCAGGCCTGGGCCCAGGGGTGAAGAGCAGCAGCTGCCTGCTGGAGGAACCGGCCTTGTCCCTTGGTAGCCGCTGAATGGCGTCCTCCACGCTGAGCTGCCAGTTGTTTACATAAAGTCGTGGCTTATAATTTTATTCTCTGCAATTTACTATAACGTTTTGGTTCTCTAAGTAAAGAGAGGCAATACCCCAAAAATGTCTGCTCTATAAAAAAGAGAAGTCTGTGTTTGGTGTGCTCTTTAACCCCTGCCAGCCTTTCATGTGTCTGTGCTGTACTGGGGCTGGGAGTGACAGAAGAGCTATATCTGTCTGATGGTGCCAGTAAATGTTATTTTCAACTGGGCTTTACGGTAGAAGGATGCTTGAAGGAACAGTTTGGTTTATTGTATTACTCACTGAGGACTTGCCTACTCCCTTGTAATCGTGTGTCCCTGGCCATCCCTTCTAGCTCTTCCCTGAGACCTATCTGGGCCCCATTGTGGAGCTCCATGCTAAGGCCTGTCTCTGTTGAGGCCCGTCTGGGACTCTTGTGGAGCTCTCTGCCGTCTTCATCTTCATCGTCATCGCTTCATACCTCAACCAAGCCTTTAACCGAGTTTAGATAGAATCAAAATTCAAAACATTAGAGGTCTCACTGATTTTATTGTCATGGTCTAGCGTTTTCTGTCCTTCTTCTAGTCCTTGTTGTGCTCCACTAAGCTCTAAGCAGGGTGCAACACAACACTGCAGCCACATAGCCTGTATGGTGAGTGAAACTCAACATTATTTGTCAGGAGCCTGAACAGACAGACAGGCAGGCAGGCAGGCGGGCGGGCGGGCGCGCGCACACACACACACATACACACACACACACACACACACACACACACACACACACACACACACACACATGACTAAAGTACTGGGCCGGTTCAGGCGTCCTTCATGTTGTCACCCCTGCATACCTGATCGGGACTCATGAAAGGCAGCTCCATGAAAAAAGTCTGGTGAAAGAGGAGATAGTGGAGAGGAGAAGTGAGAAGAGGAGTGGTACCCTGCCATCGGTAGACACATGAAGGATTGCTGCTTTCTTGTGTTGTGGCGTGTTTTAATCGTGAGGTTCTTATTAGAACCTGGAACCCTTTGTTTTAGTTCGGATCCAGTGTAACTTTTGAGGAGAGGGAATGGTGAGGCATCCACCTAGTCAGAGCAAGGGACAGGGTGTGTGCTTGTGTGCTGATGCTTGATGTCCTCTGGGCTCTGGCCTAATCACACTCCAGACAGCAACAACATTGCGTTACACCAACACAACGTAGGCTGTGTTCTGTTTTCCTCTGCAGCATCCACTCAGAGATCTCTTTCTCTCCCCCCTCCCTCTCTCTTTCTCTCTCTCTCTCCCCCATCTCTCTCCCTCCCATCACTCTGTCTCTCTCTATTTTCATCGTCCCTCAGGGGATTAAGATATGCTGAAGGACAGCACTAGGAACAGGACATTCCTGCTGACAGGCCTGGCACGTAAACACAGACACTCTGAATCTGTGTCTGGGGGGGTGGGTGGTAGGAGGGTGGCCGTTACGTCATTAATGCGTGGGTTACCCTGAATACCCCCCTCCCCAACCCAAACACACCAAGCCCCATCCCTAGTTGCCAGGGAAACGCCTATATCCCAGTCCCGGCCTGTAACGTTTTCCTCCAGACATGTCCCTGCGGAGGGGAATAGCCAGATAGATCATCCTCTCTGCTCTGCTGCAGTCTGGATGCCGAGCACCAATAAAATCTGCCTGGGATTCATATCCAGAGTCTAAGCTGTCTGAAACAACGCATACCCACACACATAAACACACACACACACACACACACACACACACACACACACACACACACACGGGGTTCTCTCATTTCTGTGTGCTTGTCATATGTGTCCCATCCTCCCCTTTCAAATATGAAGCAAATCTGTTTTTTGTCCATACCTGTCATTTTCTTCCAGGGTAGCTCAATAGCTTTCTTTGTCTGGATTCTCTCATCAGGGTAAGACGTTGGTGCAACCGGGAGTAGTAATATTTACTTTCCCCTTCTCCTTTTATTTCCCCACAGAGTGAAGAGGTACGGCGAGGAGTTCAGGATGTGGCCCAGATGAACACCATTATCACCTCACCCTTCCAGCTTCACTGTTGAAGCCTTGCCATCCAATCTCAGCGAGAACACGTCGTCACTGGACATAAGCACACTGCAGACCTCTGGACCCACACTACACACCTTATCCTAGACAACCAACGGGGGGCTCATTGCCTTCGCCCGATTGGTTGTAGGTGCTCTCTCAGAACAGCAATGCCCATACCTTGCTAGCCATTGTACTAAGCTAGGGGGCTTGATGGCTTTTATTGTATTGTGGCTGTCTAGCCAGTGTACCCCAACGAGTTACGTCGCTCAGCCTTTGTCCCAGCTCAAGGCCTCATGTGTTTGTCGGACTTCTCTGGTGTAGTGTGCTACTGTGTATGCCTCACACATACATGTTCACTCAAAAAAAGAGGAAATTAAGTGCATGATTTAGATCTTGCTGCATCAATTTTGTCACATCAATAACCACATCACCCATGACATTGTGTAACTCGTCGTGCATTTGAACAAACGGCTGGTGCATGTCACGGCTTGTCCAGGACTTCTAGAAGAAGGAAACTGAGCAGTTGTTCTAGAGCACCAGTGATCAACATCTTATGTTGGCCGCAAGCATTTTCAATTTGTTGGGTTTTGTTTTCATATTTAATTCCACTTCACTTAAATCATGAACATTTGAACGGAATTTCAAACAAAGACAAATTAACTTGTTAGATTTTTGTTGAAAGTGGTCTATTGAAGGACAAAATGGCCAGCCACAGTGGAATGACTAATTAAGCAGATGGGTCCTTTCACATATTAATCGCTCTCTGACACGAACAGGGATGAGAGAGCTTCAATGGTGCAGGCGGTGAAATCTGCGTAACTCTTAGGGCTAATGTTTGAATTGTCTCATATCGAAATGCTGCTGTAAAGGCTCCAGCGCCAGCACAAAGGCTTGCTAGTTTTTTATTATCTTCTATTTTATTTTTGCAAAAAAAATAAGTATATATATATATTGTCTGTGACATGCAACTACAATCACAAAAAAACACAAAACCTTTCTGTCATACTTGCTGCTGACAAATTCAAACAATCTGGGTAAATTATTGATACAAATTTAATTAAGTTAGTAATTGAGATGAGATATTTATCATGGAATTTCATGGTTTATATGGTTTGAATGTTTCCTTTCAGCCCTGAAATTCGTGACAGTTAAAATGCTCTTGATTTTAATGCTAATTTACATTTGAAACTATGCCTCTAATTTTTCATTCTGTCTACTTTTTCTGTCTACCTAGTGTTTGTGTTTCTGCTGTTGTAAGCTTCTAGTGTTGATCGGTGTTGAACCTGGCATCTTTTAATCAAACACTATTTTCCATTTGATCATGCTAGAGAACTCAACTCCTCAGGTTTATTGTCAACCATTAGTCCTCAACGTTGTTCTGATCTAGTGCTACTAGTATCATTTACGCTTTCAGATCTGCTGATAGGCTGCAGTTGAATCTGTCAGTTCTGAACGTTGGGTTCAATTGAACCCCAGGTGTTTGGTGAGTCAGTCTCAGGGGCTCGGCGGAGGTCAAGACACACACGTGTCCGTTCCACACGAAGGGTTTAGTCTGTGCGTGTATTAAATTCATGGGATTCAGTAGCTCCAACAAGGTTAAGAACCACTGTTGTAATCTGATAGTTTCCAGTGTTTTTGGTTTGTCACCAATCCCACCTGAGCGCATCTTACGATTGCGTGGAGCTGTGCTCCCCTGCTGCCCATCGACCTGGTACTTAGTCGACAGATCTACACATTGACACGCAGTAATAGGCCAATACACGATCAACAAACTCAACGAGGAATAGAAGGAATACCAATTCACCTTATCCCACTGCTATTCCCACCACCATGCCTTTCTGCCAACCAAAACAAGCTCAGCTTTAGTTGTCCTCCTACCGACTCTGTCTTCCTCTGTATATATGTATTGTAAGACAACGTGAGACATCAGATGGATGGGTGTCTATGTTTGAAACAAATGCATGAACTTTATCATTGGAATTATTCACAGAATACATTAATGAATTAATGAATGAATAAAAACATGAGATTATGATTGAGTATTCACAGAATAACAGGTTTCAACAGCACCACACTGTCACAGGGTCTTGTGCAGTTTGCCCACAGCTACCCTTGATTGTAGTGTTTGATATTCATGGGTTTTGAATTTCTGGAATCTTATTCTGTAATAAAGTAGAAATGACTATATTGTGTCTTGATTCTTTGGGTGATTCCTCATTTTCCTCAACATAATCAGAAAACAAGCTAATTGATATACAGCAGTGTTTTACTGCATGACATCTGGCCTGCTTTCTTTCTGGACCCACTCATTACTAAACAGACTGTTTAGTTCTGTGTTTGGGAATCATTAGACAGCTCTGGACATTTGTATTAGCAGGATTACATTGTAAATGTACGTAACAGTCGAGCCCATAAATAATAAATAAAATAGTTAATTCAGATGGGTTACAAATTATGAACTAAAACCAGACAATTATATGGATTTTGTAGCTTTTAAGATAAGAGGAGGGGCGGTTAGTCAAATTTTTGCCAGCCTGAGTGTAGTGTGGATTCTCTAAAACTTCTATTGCTTTGCTCTTTCAATATACCTCCTTTTTTGAACTGTAATCTGTCGAAAAAATTTGAACTCATTCGCACATCTTATGTATATATGAACTAGCAATTACTATTATGTTTTGGCACGAAGCATTACATTTTGGTTAGTAACCCATACATTCATTTATATAATATCCATCCATCCATGCATTAGAAAAACCGCTTATCCTATGCAGGCTTGGACCCTATCCCACCCGATATAGGGCGAGAGGTCGGGTACACCCTGGACAGGTCGCCGGTATTCACAGCATTTCTTTAATATAATTAAAGTAAATAATTACATTATAAAGATAAAGGTTTTCGGGCTTTTACATATATCTGGCTTGGATTGAAGAAGCTGAATAAGTTCTCAATGTTACACAGGAACAGTGTATACTACATGTCAAGTTGCTAATACCAATAAATCCTAGAACCGAAGAGACAGCAGAACACAGAGGACTGTGAGTCGGGTTCTCCATCTCAGAAGGGGTGCGCTACATCTGCACACAGAGCAGGATGTGGGATCTGGGTAGGTTCATACCGTCATTCAGGGGTAGGAGAAAAGAAAGGAGTACTCAAAAATTAAGAAAACTAGGACAAAGAGAATGTTGCTATGTGCGTGTGTTTGTTTCTGCAGGTCTATATATAAGGCGCATTGCAGTGCGTTGGGGAATGAACGTTGGAGGAAGGGGGAAGATGCGTCTTTGTCTGCCTTGGTAGGGAGAGGGTCTGCTGAGCCGACTGGGCACCACACTAAAGGATAAACGTCAACCCCAGTCACCTTACCAAAGCAAATGTAGTGAGCTCTTCTCTCACCTCAGCTCTCATCCTTCTCTTCTGGACATCCTAGTTCATCCTGTGTTCTCAGATCAGTATATATGAAAAACTTGGACCATACACTCATGCAGCTGTGTCCATCTCCTTTCCCACCAAGAATTGAAGAAACTTGATGTGGTTTCAATGGGCGCTCTGAAGTTGTGCTGACCGCTTGCTGCTTAATGTTCTCCCCTCTGAGGAGGCTCCCAAAATAATCTATATTTAGGGCTATGACAGTGCAACGGGCGGTTCTTGATCAAGTTTCTTGAGGGTACAAACAGTCCAAAAATAACCCACTCAAGTCATAGGGTAGGCATAGGGAAAGTGGAATGGGAAGTTTTAACTTAATTCACTTCAGAGCGAGGAGCAAGAGTGACTCGGATTAGCTCTGGACATTCTTGAGAAGCAAGTGAGTTTACGCACACCACTCCTCTGCTTAACACACTACTCATCTGATTAAAGTCCCATCCTACAAGCTTGGGAATGTAACTGCCTCCACATACCTCCAGTCCATAGTAGGAACTTCACCTCTGTTCACCTAGCAGCTCATAAACCTTGTGTCCACTCCCAGGAAACCTTTGACTCCACCTTTAAAAACACTTCGTTTCTCCTGTAGTTATTATTCTTTTTCATTATTCTTGTAGTTTGTGAGCTGCGTAAGTTTCCTGGTGAGGGTCCTGCTCTGACTTCTGCCTGGTCAAACCAGAAAGGGATTGTTAGGTTTATTTTAGTGAATACAGCGGACAGGTTGAGCTGTAAAAAAATTGAATCATAAAAGCCGGCTTAAAAGACTTGCATGCGCTCGATCAGAGATCTGTTTAACATTTAGTTCACCATGCAGATTGTTGGGATAAACACACATGTTCGAAGAGCAGCATTCTTGAGCACTGATGTAAGCCATGGAACCTGACTTTTAGCTTGATCTAGTCCTATTAAGGTATGGGGAATTGGCCTGTGGCATTTGAGGGCACACAGCAGTTGTGTCTGATCATATGACAACTTGGACGAAGAGGGGTACGAGAACGCATGAGTGTATGTGTGTGTATGTGTGTGTGTGTGTGTGTCTATGTGTTTGTGTGTGTGTGGGGGGGGGGGGGGACGGGGGGACTGCATGGTGTAACGGTCACATGAGATCATCTCCACAAATCTTGACTGATTGCATTTTCCTCCTTGCATATTTCTCAGGAAGTCACTGACAAGATAGTAAAAAGGCAAGTCAAAATTGACTACAAAAACGCAGTAAAATCCAATGACCTGCAATGATGGTCTGGACCAGAGACACAGGGAAAGAAAAGCCAATAGCATGTTCATGTGTGGCATTGGAGCACAGTCAACCTTTGCAATAGAAGGGAGTCCTTGAGAGATTTGGAACCATGAAGGACTAGTCATGTACCAAATTGAGTTCTGAAAATGACAGGAATGGAGAAAAAGAAGGCCAGATCTTAGGCAAGAGTGCTCTTATAAATGAAGCAGTTGATTAAACACATGAATTTTACGCATTACGTTAGAATTAGAATTTTCCAAGACGAGCATTTCTCATTTGTTGTTCAGGTAACATTTTGCTTCTATACCTGGTCTAGCAAATGCATGAAAGAGTGTATTGATTAAAGTGTGAAATAATAAAGGAAGAAACTAGAATGACTAAATCAAAGAGAGCACCCAGAGGGCATTTCATTGAATGTACTTGATGTGTGTTTGCCATGGAAAAGAAGAATAAGAGGGCCATTGGCATGGTGCCAGCATGGATGTTTCCTGCCTTCTCTCCAGGCCGCGTTCAGGAAATTCATTGGGGTCAACGAGCCCCTTCCGTTTTCCAACCTAACACTAACACCCAGCCGCTGCACGAGCCCAGCTCCTCAGCTGGGACAGCTCAGCACAGCCAACGACAGCCTCCTACCCACACAGAGCTCGTCATGAAGGATATGTTACCTTTTATCTTGTCAGGATAAATACGTTGCCATTATATTGTATATTGATGTATGCCCTCAAGCTCAACTGGCAGTGGGCGTGTGGGCACATAGCTATTTCACACCAAGCCCATGGTTTTTGACATGGAGGTTTCAAAGCCAACTGTAGATGCTTGATCGGTGAGCCTTCTCAACAGGCCAGTGCTTCCGCTTGGTGCTATGTCAATTGCCCTATGTGAGGACAGCCACATACACCCTGGATTGGCTCGGAGAAGAGACAGTAGCAGGCTCTGTAGACGGGTCAATCCCACTGTGATTGGGACGGCCCGGGCTGGACTATTTTAAGCTACTCAGGAGTTCTCAACCTCCTCGTAAGAGCTTATCCAGATCAGCCCATCATAGTCCAGTGATCTCCCCACTCCCTCTCCTCATCTCTATATCCCTCTGTCTCTCCAACCCGCCCATCTTTCATGCTTTTGAAATCTCCCTCTCTCCTTCTTCCTCTCCTTCTCTAAATGTCTCTCTTCCAATCTTACAATGCTAGTTCAGTCTTTCTTACTCCAGTTGCTCTTTGTGCCTACACCTTTGTATGGACTTCTGAGCAGGTTTGTGCATGTCACAATATAAAGGGGGGGTCGAGCATTTGGTTGTTTGCCCTGCCAATCACAAAGTGATCCCAGAGAACTGGCTGGTGCTTTAAGCTTTAAAAGTGGGTTTTAAACCAGCCTGTAGCCCTTACATTGAGAGTGCACAGTCCTGCCTCAAAGTCATTCTTAGAGTATGAGTGTACTGGTCCCTGGGCTCTCTTGCGTGTCAGTCTGTCCCGCTCGGTCAGAGCTGACCTGTCCCTCTCCTCTAATCTGTGATTCTCTTTACAGCACACCCCTTTGGCTGTCCCAGACCCACGGAGCAGACTGAAACACACTAAGAGGTCACCCATTGATTTGTGCCGCTCCAAACAACAGCCAGATCTGGCCTAATTTAATGTACCAACGTGTCTTAGTAGCACTACAGCCTCAAAAGATGTCAATCTCCTTCTGATTACCCAACAATGTTACTGCATTTCAAAGGGGTGGAAACACGACACCGAGGGACTAAATTTAGACTCTTGTGAACCAACCAAGCCTCCCTGCCCAAGCGTAATATAGTGAATGTGTATCAGCGAGTGGAAATGGATGCCAGTGAGAATGTCCCGTGGTGCGCTTGTGTGCGCACATCACACGTAAGCAGCTATTTCTGCCAGGACGGGAGGAAGGCCAGTGTACGGCGTGGTGCGGGCCTGCCTGTGGGTCGACATGTTGCTGCCACAAACAGCGTGTTCCCTCGTGGTCTTCGTCATTCTAATGATGGAAGCCTCGGATTTCAATCCCTCTGCTGGTCTGCGTGGCCGAGGATCCAGGCCCAATGATATTCAATTCAATTCAATTCAATTTTATTTATATAGCGCTTTTTACAAAAACAATTTGTCACAAAGCAGCTTTACAGAAATATGGATGTTATGGACATAAAAGATTTATCCCTACC
>JAVQJS010113896.1:0-63267 GCA_036024795.1 Galaxias rostratus | reverse complement strand
AAAGAGAGGGGGGGGGTCTAACAAAAATGTAAACCAAAGCCAACTGGTTTTAAACCAACTCAATTTGCAGCTGCTCAAAGTCAGATAATTATTTTTCACAGCAGTTAATATACAAGGTTTCAATCAAATGTGCCATATCTAAAATAGAATTTACTGTGCAAAACAGTAGAAGAAAACAGCGACCTCTCTAAGAAACATTCTTCATATACATTCCTAATATATAGATCTCGAATGAAATGCACTGGGGAGCGCTGCTCTACAAAATTAAAGCAACCCTGGCGGTTAAAAACTTTGAAAGCGGCTAAAACATTCTGGAAGTTTGGGACATCGAGGAGCAAGGAGGAAAACGAGTCAGGGATAGAAAGCTGACTGTCCGTCCACGGCGGCTCCCACGTTTAGAACGACTTGATGGTTCTGTGGATGATGTCGACGCACTCGTGCACCTCGTGCTCTTCGATGATGAGGGGCGGGGCCAAGCGGATGATGTCGCCGTGCGTGGGCTTGGCCAGCAGTCCGTTGTCGCGCAGGCGCATGCACACTCTCCAGGCGTCGTAATCTGGGAGGTGAATCGGGAAGCGCACGCACATGTCAATGCTTAACCACAGCCAGTTGCGAAACCCTGTCTGCTGTGCAACAACATATGCAAATCGAACGTACAACTTGTACCGTTAACCTAGCGTGGGGACAAGTTATTTTCCCAGCGCCACCCTAATGATGGCACACGAGGCCAGCAATGGGACTTTACCTTCGGTCTCCTTAATGACGATGGCGTTGAGCAGGCCCTTTCCTCGGACCGTGGTGACGATCTCCTTGGGCAGCTTGTTCAGCTCCGAGCGCAGGAGATGTCCCATTCGCTCAGCGTTCTCCGCCAGCTTCTCCTCCTCCAGGACCTTTAGGGCCGATAGTTTAAAAATCAATACGTTTTCAACAAGTCAAATAAAATCGGTTCAGTTTCAAAGCAAGTCAAAACTAGCCTGGCAGATCAACAGCCAGCATTGATTAGCCTATTAGCATCAGTAATCAGGTGACGCCTTTTCTGTCAAAGAGAGTGTGATAAGCAGGAGACAACAACATGACCAGACCCAGAGTCCTGGCGTCACTGACCTCCAGAGCGGCCATGGCCACGCGGCAGGCCAGGGGGTTTCCTCCATAGGTGGAGCCATGCTCGCCGGGCTTAATGGTCAGCATGACCTCGTTGTCACACAGCACAGCAGATACCTGGAGGGAAAGGAGACACCGGCGGCGTCACGTTACAAACACGCCAAAGAGGAGACAAAGATTATAAATAAGTCACGGACAGTGCCTCTACAATGGTTTTGTCTTGTGACTTGTTGTTGACGTGCACGCTGGCCGTGGCTGACACTTACGGGGTAGACTCCTCCGGACAGAGCCTTTCCCAGAATGACCATGTCGGGACGCACTTCCTCGTGGTCCACCGCCAGCCGCCTTCCCGTCCGCGCCAGCCCCGTCTGCACCTCATCGGCAATGAACAACACCTGGGCGCAAAACACAACCCGTTTGGGGTCTGGTTCTTTCACTGAGCAAAGCACTCACCATTGAACGTGCTGTGGGCATGGAGGTAAAGGGCTCACGTTGTGTTTGGTGCAGAGCTCCCTAACAGTGGTCAGGTAGCCGGGGTCAGGAACCACTACGCCTGCCTCCCCCTGGATAGGCTCCACCATGAAGGCTGCCACATTAGGGTCCTGAAGTGCTTCCTGGGGAAACAAACAAACAAGAAAACATAGCACCATTGGGTTAGAGTCCCCGTTTCCAATATGAACAAAACAATATGAGAAACACTTTGATGGGACAAAAATCTGCTCCAATCAAATCCGGAAGCCAGTGACATACAGCCGGCACAAAACAAGAGAAAGCACAGGCACATACAAAAGACAAACTCTAATGAGGTCAAACCACCGGACTCCAACGATCTGAAACCAATCAGCAAAGCCTAGATGTCATCAATTATGTGAACATTTCCTTGGAGCTGAAGTGTCAGTTCCACGCTGGCAGCATTAGGACACAACAACCTCTGACCAGATCAATGTATAACACAAGTATGAAGGCCCTCCGATAACGGCTAGAAGTCTGAAAGCAGGCAGTTTGGATCCAACTCAAAGCGAAGATGAGAGGTCAAGAGCAAGTTTCCTTACTTCCAAAGCAGGAATGTCATTGTACGGGATGAGTTCAAAGCCAGGCATGAAGGGGCCAAAGCCCTCATAGCTGCTGGGGTCGGTGGAGCTCGATATGGCTGCCATGGTGCGCCCCCAGAAGTTACCGTCTGCACAGAGAGAGGCACAGTTAAGACTTGGTTGTTATCATCATTTCTAAGCTTCATTAATAGTTTTCTATGTACAAGTCACAAATATATATTTTTAAAAAAGGAAGCACTTACTTGCAAAAATGATTTTGGCCTGGTTTTGGGGCACGCCCTTCACCATGTAGGCCCACTTGCGGGCTAGTTTGCAGGCAGTTTCGCCACCTTCCACACCTGTTGAGATGTTTATGTCAGGGAACAATGTGACCAAGCATACTCCCAGAGCTGTTATACTGTATATATTACTACTGAGCCACGGTGTTTGACATCATACAGTGCATACGTATAACTTTTTCCAGATTTGTTACGACCTAATTACAAAAAGTATCAACACAACATTCTACACATAATACACCTAAAAAATAATATGAAAAAGGTTTAGGGGTAATTTTTGCAAATTCAATTAAAAACAAAAATCAAATGTACATAAGTATCCACATCATTTGCTCAACAATTTGTTATTGCAACTTCGGCAGCAATTACAGCCCCAAGCCCTTTTGAGTATAATGCCACAAGCTTGGCACACCTATTGTAGGGCAGTTTCACACATTTCTTTTTGCAAGAATGCCTGGCGTGATGCCAGGCATTCACACTAAAGAGTTCCACCTTCGTCTCATCAGACCAGAGAATTCTATTACTCATTGTCTGAATGTTCTTTGGATGCATTTTGGCAAACTCCAGAAGGGCCGTCGTGTTCCTTTTGCTAAGGAGTGGCTTCTGTCTGGCCACAACACCAAACAGGCCTGACTGGTGGGTTGCTGTTCAGATGGTTGTCTTTCTAGGAGGTTCTCCTCTCTCCACAGAGGAATGCTGGAGCTCTGACAGAGTGACCATAGAGTTCTTTGGTCACCTCGGTGCCTAAGGCCCTTCACCCCAATAGCTCAGTTTGGACAGCCGGCCAGGACTGGGTAGAGCCCTTGTGGTTCAAAACATCTTCCATTTACAGATGATTAAGGCAAATGTGTTGATTGGGACCTTCAAAGAGGCAGAAATGTTTCTGTATGCTTCCCCCGATTTGTACTTCGACAATCCTGTCTCAGAGGACTACAGACATTTCCTTGGACTTCACACTCGGTTTGTGATCTGACATGCGCTGTCAACTGTTAGACCATATATAAACAACTTTATTTCACGTTGTCATTAGAATGTATTGTGTGTCTAATTTTAAGGAAAACATTTATTTAATATTTCATCCATTTTGGAATAAGGGCATAAGAGTAATGTTGAAATAGTGAAGCGCTGTGATTACTTTCCAGATGCACTGTAACAGAAGTACCTGTGTTCATGGGCAGAACTTTGTCATAGCCAAACAGAGTGGTGATGTACTCCTCATAGGCTCCCAGCACGTCGTTATAGAAGGCTCTGGAGGTCAAGGTGAGGACCGAGGCCTGGGCGCTGAGGGCGTTGATGATCTTGGGGTGGCAGTGACCCTGGTTCACCGCGCTGTAGGCACTGAGGAAGTCATAGTACCTGTTGCCGTCCACGTCCCACACGTACAGCCCTGGGTCACGAGACAAACAGAACAGCCCCGGGGTTAACTCAAGTGTTCTTTTCAGTGTAATGTTAATGTTTAATGTTTTGAAACGCTGCCCGGTCTTTTCTTGCCTTCTCCTTTTTGAAGGGCCACGGGGAGGGGGTGGTAGTTGTGCGCTCCATATTTGTCCTCTCGGGCGAACACTTCCTCGGCGGTGAGTGGGCGCTCGACCCTGAGCTTAGAGGTTGCAGTGGAGGCTGGACGGGTGCTAGAGTGGAGGCCGCGGGTCAGGGCAGGGGCAGCACGGCTAAGGCCGCGACCTAGTTTGGAAATCATTCCCTTCATTAAGATACAGAGGGTTTACCTGCAAAGTTATAAACAGAAAAGATATTACCTTCATAAAAATTCCCCAAAAATGTATTTCTGATACCTGAATTTGGCATAAACTAATGGACTTCAAACAGGAATTTTCAACAATGTTTTTGTTGAGTTTGGGCTTGTATTAGGTGAGTGAGGAACAAAGTACCGATATCAAAGAACATTTACCAAAACAAAAGATGGCACCCTCATCTCGACCCAACTACAAAAGGTAAAGTCTATGATATACTTTGTCAACAAGCCAATGTTTTACACTTTATCTATTCAGCACCACGTCTAAACAGTCAATCTGCTGAGCAGAGATTTCCTTTCACACAGACCACAATAGACTGGCTGACCTTTGCTGGGTCTTTAGTTGAATCAACTCACCCCACATCCATAATGATCATTGAACTGTGATGTTGCTGGTGTTTTATATAAATCACCCAGGACCTATTCTACATACACACTCAGGTAACTTGGCTTTTTGCAGGCGCATCATGGCAAATAGTTTATAGCCATTCCAGAAAAATTATTGTGCAATGTCTGGCTAACAATTATGATTCCTACCTGTAAATGAAAAATTGTCTTACATTTCCATGGCTTGTCTTTCGAATTACTTATTAAACTGGGGTATAAAGTGCATTAAAGTAAGATTTGGCTAAAGAAAGAAAAAAAGTCAAATTTCAAGTGCAAATTATTATGGTTTATTATGGTTAATCAATTACCTTTACCAGCTGTATGTTTAGCGAGCCACCATCTGTTTCTGATTCCATCAAGGACAGTGACCGGAGGAAAATGTTTGATTTGGCCTACCAGCGCCATCATACTTGGTCATGCAAAGTGATAGGCTGGTGTATCGCTGCCTCCCCTCACACACCCTCTTACATCAGAGCCACAAGCTAAATTAAGACAAGCCCACATCAGACATACACCTCCTGCTGCTAAATTTGGTGGCACGTAGACCTAGATATCTTCTGCATGCAGCTAACGGGAGGTTTCCTATAGTAATAACAAAAAAACTAAATTTTAAGGGAAGCTACAATGGCACTGTAGTCTATAGCTAATGCATCACATCAAAAATAAAGTTCAAAGTACTTATATGTTAAGTATCTGCCACTGGTAACAATGATGAGCGAAAATGTTGAGTGCACGTTTGCGGAAAGACACGTCGTACTTTAGGTTGCTTTGCTTTTAATTGTTAGTTTGGTGTGTGTCTGGCTAGCAAACTACCGTTAGCTGCCAATTGCCAAAGCATATTTAGCATCCCGTGTTGTATGCCAGATGATCTTGTATTTTACATGGCACCGATATGCCAAGCTTAAATGTAAGAGAAGCAACAACGTTTGCTTGATTTTGGTTAGCGTGTTATATAACAATCAACCAGTTCTATGAAAAGTAACCTTATTGCAATTGAAGCTAGCTAACAAACCCAGTAAGCTATGCTCGTTTTTAACCAAGGTCTTTCGTGTTCATGGAGACAAGAAATCTACCAATGTAAATCTAGAGAAAAGACTAAAACCATACATTAATGAATGAGCAACTGAATTTTGTAATAAGGATATGTAACAATATCTGACACACAGATTAGACAGTTAAACACGAGTGCACATTTGTACTAATTAATTTGTTAATATTGTCAATCTTATTAGCCATGTCAGTTTTAAAAATGCAAGCCCGCTTTAGCTAACGTTTATCGGCATTAATTAATCAGTGAATAGCATTACTTTAGTACGACGTAGTAATGCTAACGCTAGCCCATTTGGTAGCTTCACTGGCTAGCTACTCTAGACTACGATACGTAGATCTATCATCGAATGCAACAAGTAAACTGTTTAGCACAATAACTAATCAAAATACCTTACAATATATTACCCGTTCAATTTTGTCCAAGAGGAGTCCGTAAGACTAAACCGTCAGTGTCACTTGTCAGAACCCCGGCAGTCGGTGCATGAAGACAGAAAAGCTCGTGGGTGAGTCAATATGGGATACGTCAGTCGCGTCGATTTATGTCACGAGCGAAACCCACCCACATTATGTTGCAATGGATCTAAAAGTTCAATTTTTCAAAAGCTGAAATCCAAAGACCACATTTAAATCACAGAACAACTGTATGAGCACGTTGAAATACCCAAGAAAACAAACAATCATTCACACAAAGTTAAAATACACAAACGAAGTGCGTGCATTAGGACCCATCATACGCACACAACGAAGAACGGTGTGATTATTTTTTTTCCTTTATCAACGATCACTAGCGGGTGCGATCTGGACTTTTGAAAAGCCAGAAAGTGGAAATAATAGCTTTCCATTCAGCACCATGGGTGCTGAAAGAACAGCGCACATCGAAAACAGAAGAACAAGTATGTTGTTTAATCATTATACAAAATTGAATACTATTTGTAATTGAGAAACCATTTATGCGAGCCTTTCAAATCTACGCGAATATAGTTATATGCTTAAATTAAAATTTGATTTTTCAATTAAAATGAAAGTAAATCAACAAAATAATTGCTGGCTATCTAAGCGTCGAATCAGGCACAACAGCTGGTGACAAACTACAAGTCCCATAAAATCTGCTATACGCATGCCCTTTCAGCACAACGTTTCGACATGGCTGACATAACTTGGAAGAATTCTATCAAAAGTCTAAACGGTGTAATATTAGATATGTGTGGTGTTTTATATGACAGTGGAGCAGACGGAGGGGTACCAATTCCTGGTTCCGTTGAGGCAGTCAAAAGGTATTACACAAAAACTCTGGTAATGCGTATGGATGTAACGACAAACTCAAGACGACAAGCCAATCTGCGCTGTCAGATTCGTGGCAAATCAATCGATGTGCACTATTCAAATTTCGATATCACGCGTGACCTGTGAAAATGGATATCGTGTGCGGTGCACACTTTCAACTAGCACGTAGCATGTAATTATTTAAGAGGTTTTGTGTACCAATGACCCTCTGTTACAAAATTTCTCCGAATGCAAACTG
Source organism: Galaxias rostratus (assembly GCA_036024795.1). NCBI lineage: Eukaryota > Metazoa > Chordata > Actinopteri > Galaxiiformes > Galaxiidae > Galaxias > Galaxias rostratus. Next base: position 56,127 of record JAVQJS010113896.1, on the reverse strand, counting down.
TCTCTCGATAGGGTCCTAGCCTAATGCCTAGCTCATACCCCTGCGAAGCCGCACGTCAACAGCTCTGTGTTACTTCGAAGAGTATGGATCTCTGGGAAAGCGTAGCTCACCAAGGACCGCCGATGTGTTGACTGTGAGCACGTTGCGCGAAGCGTCCCCTCAGCGCGTCAAACATTCGCCTATTGGTTGAGCAGGTTAGAATGCAAGTAGATATTCGTTCATATCAATATCTGACCCTATCAAGAGACAATTTGTATGGGCACGTGTCAATAGTCCTATGCTGCAAATGCATCAGCACCTTCCCCATAGGCTGTGTTTACTTCCCTGTTGGTCAAATGTATTTTTGGCTTTCTTTGTATACAGTGAGTTCTGTTGGCTGTTCTCTTTTGATTAGTCGAAAAATGTTTCCCTTTCCAGTTTCCGAAAGAGCCAAGGGAACAAACGCAATACTACACTTTTTATTGGAAATTTGGCAGATTTGTGTAAATCCACCCACCTTCCATTCAAATTACCTAAGAAAACCGGCGTATTAAAAAATTAATCGTTGGTTTATTTATTGCAAAAATAAATAACCTCAATCTAATTAATATCACAGTATCTGTTTTGTTTGTTTAGGTTTTTGATGTTGGATGTATGGCTTAGATAGGTGAGCAAACAGCCTTGTCCCAGTGCTAGAGCAAATCTTGTCTGAATGTTTGACTTTCACTTAATTATTTATATAGTCAAACTTAGACTTACAGGAACAACCTCATTAGTTTAACTAAGAAGATATATGAACGTTTTTTGACAAATATTTTGCTGATAAGCCAGCTGCTATTATAAAACATCAGGTTTTTTTTTGGGTTGGTATTCTGTCATCAAATTTGCTGTTTGTATATCACTTCCGTAAACATTATCACCACTTAGGCATTTTGTTACAATCGCATGTCCTTTTGTTTCCTTCACACCAGACTCAAGGCATCCAACCTGCAATTGCGCTTCTGCACCAATGAAACCCAGGCCACCAGAGAGAAGTTTGTGGCCAAGCTCCAGCGGATGGGCTTTGACATCTCTGTCTCAGAAGTGTTTTCTCCCGCTCCAGCAGCCGTGTCTGTGCTGAAGGAGAGGGGGCTGAGGCCACACCTGCTCGTCTATGATGGTAAATGCGTAACACAAATTTTTTCTTCCCAATTTTCCTTATAGCCTCTCACATCTGATGGGGGGTGGATCAACATTCATACAAATCCTTAAGAGGCATTGACTGTGGCATCCCTTTAGACAGCTGAAACCCCTTTCTTCCGCACACTTCCCTGTCATGTTTAACTTATTTTGCCATGCTGTCAGGATTTTGAGTTATGATTCTGCTGTTGCAAATATGGTTAGGAGCACTGTGTTTGTTGAATGCAGGCCTGGTACCCGAGTTTGATAGTGTTGACCAGACCAACCCAAACTGTGTGGTCTTAGGCGACGCAGCAGAGAAGTTTTCCTACCAGAACCTGAACGATGCCTTCAGGGTCCTCCTAGGTCTGGAAAAGCCCCTGCTCTTCTCCTTAGGTAGAGGGTAAGGAAGAGGGATTCTTGTGTGGGATCTTTTTAAAAATGTTTGTCAATATTACAAACAAGGGTCAACATATTCTTCTTTGTCTGGTCCTCAAATGGGTGCCTGGCCAATTATTTTCGTATGCTGTTTTCATATGACTTACTAGCTCTCACTCATTCCCATCACTTTTGTCAATGTTTTCCGAGGGCAAACAAGGACTACTTTTATGACTGTCAACAAATGCTTTGCAAGTATAGTTCCCTATCAGGTAAACATTTACAGTGCAGTACATTTTCAATATTGTGCTTTGGTTGTAAGAAAAACCTCTCCCCTTCTGAGCGGTTTCAGTCTATCCATGGACTAAGAGAAAACGACCAGGATCTGAGTCATGCCTTTAACAGTCCTTTATTTCATCCATACAATAAACAGGTTACAACATGAAGAGGTGAGCTCTCATGGTCGAACAAAGAATAACACCAACCCCCCTTTTTTCATTCCCAATTGGCCATCCTACTTTTGCTTCGATTCAAGGGTCTGGTTACTCATCCCTCGATTGTTTGCATTTTTTTTTGCAACCTCGGTTTGATGTTCACGCCCTGGTTCCCCTCAACCCGAGCCTTGCCTCGAGTGCCGTGAATTTGACCCACTGTTTACATTTCATTAGTGAGCAGTTCCTCAGCACGGCCCATAACATTCCTGTGGTCCTCCTGTCTGTGCCACCCTGATTTATGTCTCTGGCCTCTGCTATTCTGAGAACCGCGAGACCAAGTTACTGTAACATATTTGCTCATAAACGTGGTTACTTTTTACCGAGGATTCTCTTTTCAGCTCCCAACAGCTTTCTCATCATTTAGGTGTTCTAATAATTGGTGTTGTGTCTGTCTTCTTGCTGATGAGTAAAATACGTTATATAATATGAACGTGAATCATAAGCAAAGGCGAAAGCGTGTTATTGAAACGTGGCCATTTGTCTTACAGGAAGTACTATAAAGAAACAGATGGTTTAAAGCTGGACGTTGGAGTTTTCATGAAGGCCCTGGAAGTAAGGCATTACACCTATATGCTTTTCCCCCAGCCTGCCTCCCTCCAGGCACCACTACATTGAGGGTTCCTGTGTTATTCACCGTGATTAAAGACAGTGTTGTCTCGCGGTGTCCACAGTATGCCTGCGACGTGGAGGCCGAGGTCATAGGAAAGCCCGCGACCATGTTCTTCCAGAGCGTCCTGAACGACATGGGACTGCAACCACAGGAGGTACGATCATGTGAAAACACGTGAAAAGGGTCTCTAGGAGTCGCAAACTGTTGACTTTCTGTTTCCCTTTGCGATCTCCTTTTCCTATATGTTTCTCTCCTACAGGTGCTGATGATTGGAGACGATCTAGTGAACGATGTCGGCGGGGCTCAGCATTGTGGAATGAAGGGTGTCCAAGTCAGAACGGGCAAATACAGGTACGTGTGTCAGTTTAGTTAGTTTTACTGCAGGCCATGCGGATGTCGAAACCTCAGAAAGACGGCGGCACTAACTGGACACTATCGCTTGGAAGTCTTTGAACAATGAAAGAGGATCTGGACATAAACACGTCTTCCATAAATGCCCAGTAGAGGGAGCCCCAACACCAGTTTTGTGAATGAAAGCCCCTCCCACCCCTCTCACAGTGCACAAAGAGTTTGTTCTGCCAGCTCCTTCCTTCCACCGTCCCCAGTTGGGTTTCCCTGGATAAGAATGCTCTGAAAATGGCTTCATTCGATCCACGTGTTGGGGGCAGCTCGCCCACAAGGCCGCACTCACCCAGGGATTTATGATCCGGCCTGCGCTGTCTAAATCGAGATTACTGGGGTGCCTGTCCCGTGGTGTAATTACTTAAACATATGGCCACTTATTTAGGAATAAATCAAGAGTGCTGTAAAAGAGGGAGGCAGGTGATCTAAGGAGAGCCAGGGTAACGGACTGTGCATTTGGCTGTAACCTCGCGATAAGGCGCCATCTTTTTTCCAGCATGTTTTCTTCCTGCGCCCATCGAGTTTGATACAACATGAGAGTGTGGGAGTATTCAGTGTCCACTTTTTATGATATTCTGAAGAGAAGTCCCTTTCTACATTGTAGCGCCAATGCGTAGTGGCACCTCTTCCTCTGCTATGACTCTTTAGCTCAGCCTTATGCAACGTTGGTGAAGGTGGGCCTGGCTGAAAACGCTTTCGGTGGGTGTTTGCTCGCACGCAGAGGGGGTGTGCCACGGGAGCACAGAACGCCGAGGGACCCCTCTGAGCATCCCTCCGATCTAATCCTTTCCCTGAGAGCCCTCTAGTCTACGCATTCCTGTCCTAACGCACTCTCCCGTGTTTACTTGCGGTGTACGTCCTTCCGCTCCCTCCCTTCTCTTTTGAGAGTCGATGCGTTTCGTCGCCTGTGCTCGACCACGTCGCCCAGGTCAGGGGCGGGTGCCGTAGGGAGCGAGGGCATGGCTCGCGGGACCGCCCGCGAAACGGAGCGACGGCCATCTGGCGGGGAGGGCGAGACGCCACCCTCCCGATCTGTCACCGCCGTGCGTGGCAAACACCCGGAGCAGAGAGCAAGATGCTCGGCGCAACACGTCACAGAACAAATCATATTACCGCTTCCACTTGAGCACTTAAGAGTGGGAACCGTGCACTTCCTGGGTGGGATCCAGCCAAAAGGACATATGTGAAATCAATACGCTGGAACATGCAGCGATACATTACCGCCCTGGTGGTCTGGGCGTATGGACTGCTCTGCAGTTAACGCTGGGGATACACGCACAACACACAACGACAAATAGCCCTTGGTGAGCAACACAAATGATAGCGTAGAGTAAATCAAAACAGTCATTTGGTTCTTTCTTCCGGATTATGTTGTACTATACTGGAATATACCTACAAGTCCTTAAGAAGTCCTTAGTGCTGATGCAGAACCATGCTTTACGTCTTTTGAAAAGATAGGCTTGTACTTTTGGTTCCAACTGAACTCTGGGTTCTTACGACAGCTAAGGAATTGTGTGCGCTCTTAACAGAATGTATTCATTGTATAATGGATTTGTTTCCAATGTCCACACTTTTATCAATTCAAATCCTGTTAAACTCCTGTAAAAGCTTGGCTGTAGACGAACCTTTCGACACTGCAGGCTTTTTTTTCTGTGTTTGACTGTGAGTTTGTGGGGACTGTCCGCAAAACCGAATGAGAGTTACCGGTGTTTGTTCGAATGTGCTCCTCGTGCAAGGGGGAAGCTGTGAGATTTAGCCATTGTTTAGCCTAGCAGGCCCCAGTGAACCCGGGCTAGCCGTGGAGCCGCTATAAACCACAGTCAGTTCTGTGAAAACACAGCTGTTTCCAAGTCAACCAGATGCTGCTCAGACCTCCAGTTCCCAGCAAGCAGGCTGTGGAAATGGCTGCTTCAAACGGCCTGGCATAAGGGGAGCGCAAGAGACAAATCGCCCTCAGATCTAATCACATGAGCGGCAATTAGAAGGTTTATTCAAAGGCTTTACGACCCTCCGCCCTCGCAGATCAGAAAAATACCAAAGGATGTTAAGTTCATGGGTTGACTACGAAGGCAAACCATGGCAGTCATTACACATGAAAGTCTAATAAAGGAAAATGTTTTTTTTCTGAGCCTACGAGAGCATGGACCGAGTGAGGTTTGCTGCAAGCACAGGCTAGTGTCTCTTTAAGTCTTTTTGTCAAATGTGTGTATGTTCCTCATTTATCCTTATGGGATGGAGTGTGTATTCACATCATGTACATTCTCTCTCTGGCATCTCTCCTACCATTTGCACACAGTGACCTCTTTGTGAATACATCTCTATGCAAATCTCCACAGACTTCCCTCAGGAAGTGCGCTGTATTTGTGTTATTCCACATGGACACAAGGCACTCACTGACCCATCGTCCGCGCACAACTGTTTTCACAAACTTTGTGCTCTACTTGATCAAGTCTGCAAACCACATAATGACCTACGTGCCAGTTCGGAAATATGTCTGCCTGTCTGTGTGCTGATTTGATCCCAGATGAGATGAAAATGTAACTCCCAGGTGATCAATCCTTATCGTATCATACATAATATGTGCCGATGCATGCATGTGCGTGTCACATAGCCGTGATGTTTCTCCGCTCTTAGATCCCCCTCTGGGGAAAGGGCTTGGCAGAGCTCAATCATGATGCCTCCTCACGACTGTGTGTTCCTGGTGCCGTAATTGGAGGGTGTAGTTCCCTACAGCTGATTGAAATGGTTCTGCCGAGAGTCAACGTTCTCGCCGTCAGAAATAATGAGCTCGTCTAAGCCCGGTTGCCGTGGGGGAGCTCGAGGGCTCTCCATACTTTACTGGGGAACAGGTTTGCACATGGGGGCAGCACAGACAGGAGCCCAGCAGAGCCCAGCCTGGAGATACGGCTGTGTGGCTGTTGAGCATTCGGCACGGGAGGAACGACGTGGCTTCAGCAAACTCCCCGTCATCCTGGATTCACCCTTTCTGTTCATGTAGCAGCAATCACGTCTCACATAGTTGTGTAAAGATCCGTTGCGATAGTGAGTGTGTGAGTGTGGCGCAGGGAATCAGGGTTAAATGACTTCAATGGTAGCCCACACTGAATCTCCTCCCCCGTGCCCCTGTTGCCAATCGATCGTAAACAGTCAGTTTCCGGTATGAAAGGTGTGTGGAGGATCGATGATGAGACAGCGGCCGCCCTCTCGCTCTGGTCTCTCCGGGGCCTCTTATCTTCAAGGGGCCGCTGGGCCCCAGCGGTGTACACAGGGCCCGAGCCACTTTGAAGCCCCATGAAAGGAGGTTCCTACTGACCCTCGATTCCTCCTCGTTAAGAGTCAAAGTGAGTGGAACTGCGGTGCCATGACCAGAAAAGGGTTGGTTTCCCAGCCTCTGTGGGTCCTGTTCAATGTTATCACCCGTCTGGGGAAAACGGCAACACAGCATAACCCTTTAACCATTGTTTCACTGAAGAGAGGTTCAGTATTTAGTTGTAACTTTTCATTTTACTTTTTATAACATAGACTCTTAATTTCCCTTTTCTTTTCTTTTTATTCAAATTAAATATTTTAGCAGATAACACAATGTATTCCAATGTTTATGTGTGGGACAGTGCCTTATTTACAGGGCAGTTATTGAAATATTTTATAAGACAAAATAAATTGAAACATTTAAAATAATCATTCTCTACTACAGTCCAGTATACTGTATATCCACTGTTTTGCCGGTCCCATACAAGACCCCACAGTAGTCAGTTCTCCACATATAGGGCGTCAGCACACAATGCCTCTTGTCTGTCAAATGCATTTATGCGGACTTTGACTGTTAATCCGTTTACAGGACAACAGGGTGATTCCCAACTTGAGAGTTCCTGTGAATCAGTCATGGATGTTATGCAAGCCTGTGATTCCTGCCAGGGCATTAAAGAAAGCTCTGCCCCTGCTGATAGGTTCCTGTTAGAACCTGGCAGAGAACTGGGAGTAAACATTTCTACACCACAGCCAGCCATTAAAACAGGTTATATTTGTGAAACTTGCCCTGGTCCCGACCACGTCGCCCTGCAGACAGGCCAGAAGGACGCTACAGGAAGTGGCCCTCAGCTAGGGGTCAGCAGCCATGTGACCAACACCCAGATTACTGTGCAGCCGGCTGGCTGCTAGGCTCCCCGTCGTGTTCACACAGCTGAGAAACACAAACATTTACCACAGCACTGTTGCAAAGCTGAGCCCACAGAGACACACTGGAGCTGCAATTACTGCTGATGTATTGACTCCTAGGGTTGGAGTGTTTTCGCTCCGCTCAGTCCCCAATGTGCCATGAGCTGGCCTGCATGGGAATGCAGTGCATGAAGTGGTTTGCGCTCGCCTCCTCAAATTCTTGCACACTCATATCTGTAAACCTACACTTGTACACAGTCATGAACGCGAGGTGACAGTTGAAACACCAGCATGTAACTGACCTTTTAATAGTGAATTATGGCGTGCAAATTCTGACGGGCAAAAACTGCGACCGGCGGTCAGTGTGAGGAAACGAGTTGATCATTCTGCTATGCTTAGCAACCCTGCTTGATGCAAGATTGCGTATAGACTCCCCGTTCAGCGGAGATGGGAGGATGTGGTCTGGTGGTGCAAAAATAAGTGTCTCTCTCCTATAACGAACGCACCAACTCATGTGTTTTCATACTGAAACTACCAGTGTGCTCTGAGCTATCTAGTTTCAATTTCTGACTTGCTTCTGCTCCCATCCACCTCTTCTCTGACAAATAAAACGCTTTGAACATTGAACTCTGAGGCCTCCCGGAGCTGTGGGTTCCTTGGCCTGGTCCTCCAGGGTGTCGACAGGATGGGCTGAGTCACCCCGGTATAAGAAAACAGACCCCGGCCCTGGCCTGACCATCTGAAGAGCCATGCGGCATGTCATGAGCAAGGATTTCCTCGAACGGATCTGCGTGTTGTCGTAACAGGGGTCGTCAGAAATAGCTGTTCTTTGTTTACTGCTTAGGAACAAAGGAGGGCTCTTTTTAAAGAGAGAAATAGTAACCCGTCCTGCTGAAGGGTAAACAGATTTCAGCTGAGATGAAGACAACTCCGCTGAATTGAGTGTGTAGTCCTATTGGCACCTACTTGTAATTGATAGCATAAAGATACAATTTACATGTCTACAACATTCACTTAATAATCAATACTTACTGTATATTGTGAAAAGATGGATGTGTATTATTCAAAGGTTATTGTCACCTTTCAAAATTATTTTTTGATATATTAGACTTGCATGTCTAGGCAGTTGTTGTGTCACTAAAACTCAATGTTTCCCTTATTCTCAATGCAATGGGACCACAAAATGTGTAGCCTTCACCTTTTAACGGCCCTAAAAAGGCAAACGTAGTTCACTTGACAAACACCCAAACAGCGTTCATCTCCCCAATAAAAAAAAAAAAAAAACGGCACTTGACACATACCAGGAGCATATCTACAAACCCATCTTTCTCTGTTGGAGGATCTGTGACACTGAACCTCGACGAGGTAATTGGGTGTGCGCTGTGCAGGCGCCGCAGGGCCTGGTGGCCTGATGTGTCTCTGTCGGTGAGCCCTGCCCCTGGGTTGGCTCTTTGTGCATACTGTATTTCACCCTGGCTTATCTTTCAGCAGCCCCTTGGTGTCCTATGGCCAGACAGCTGTTACAATGCACCGAACCACAATGGAGGTAGAAGGGGCACGCGGAATAGTGGCCGGTTGGACCGGGACACTGAATAGGCCTGGTTTCCAGGGCTCGGTTTGCTTTCTGCATTGGCGTTGTTTAATAGGGCAAACATGACACCACAAATGACTACTGGGACTGAAGCATTGAACAGGTAGACCCACTCTTCCCCCTGATCGTGTACAGTGTATGTACAGGTTCGTACATTTCAGGCGCGCCCCTCTCCCAGACAGGCCTAGTGATTATGCACGTCTCCGACAATTATGAAATATCTCGTGAGGACCGCTGTCGCTGTTGGGGCACACATTAAGGAGTGGCATTTTAAACACTTGGTGTGCTTTTGCTCCATCGTCACGTTTTTCCAAATGCCTCTCCGTGGATAGAGACAAAGGAGGTTGTTCCATGCTCAGTCAAAGAGTATCCTATCCCACGCCTTGTCCTGTGAGCACCACCGTCTGTGTGGGAAGGAAGCAGACTTGTCTTGCCCTGCTCCAGAGAGTGGATGTGGGCTAAAGCGAGCGTGTCGTGCGACTATTTGCGACGGTGTCAGACAGCCTCGTTCCTCATAGCTCAGCTCCTCAAGGCCGCCCGGGCCGCCCCGGAGAACTGTTGCCGGTGCAGACGACATGCCCTTTGAACCCCAAACAGGAACCAGCACCAGGTTCCCTCCATTGTGGCCAAATCCTTCCCATGCACCAGAGTAACCAAAAATAAGATCATTGTGTGACAGAGCTTGCTCGTGCTGGTGCTGGTGTGAGCAGAGTGATGAGAGTAAACAGACAAAGGCCCCCCGCCCCCCCGAAACCCACCTCCAGAGCCTGCGGGGGTGAAAAGAGAGATGCTGGGCGTTTCTATGAATCCCTCCACCCAGTGTGTCCTCTCCCGCTCCACTTCTCCATCCTTCAACATCCCCCACCCCCTACAGATGGAATATCTGCATGGTCATAGGAAAATATAGGTTGAGCAAGGGATTTTATTTATCCCTGACTGGGTTTTCCTGGCCATTTGTCCTCGCTGCGTACAACGGAGAGCCATCGAGCCTGCGTCAGCTTGCTGAGTGGATCCCTTGCGTTACCTTAAGCGGGTTCTTCGTGGTTGCCGCAGTCTCCTCCCTGTCTGCGTGGACGGGGCGTGCGACGTCTGACGCTGGCCGGGCCGAGGTCAAGCAAGGGTCCTCACGTCGAACACCGAATTGAATAGAAGCGCCTCACGTGCAGGCTTGCCGGAAGAGCGGAGAACAAATGCGCCGGCAGTTTCCGGCAGTCTAACAAGGTCCCCGCTATCGCCCGCAGATCTAATATGCACTCTAAATGGCGACTTCTGAGGCTTGCGTGCGCCATGAAGCCATTAGCCTGATTCATTCTTTACCGTGAGCACAGAGACAGTGTCACGTATGGACAGGGACAACATTGATCCCCTCTGGCGACGGCTCCTTGTTGCAGCTCCCTAATTCACTTAGGTACAAACAACCCACAGGTCCTCATCCCATTCCCATGGATTGGAATTGGCAGCCCCATCCGCCATGCAAACGTAATGAATTCTGGGAACGTCTCTGTGGTCCAGACAGAACTCTTGTTATCAGGCCTTGCCTTTTATTTCCTCCGTCTCCTCTTCTGTCTCTCCCCGCCCATTCCTCCTCGTTTTCTCTCAATCTTTTGCTCCTCCTTTTATCGATAGACCCCCTCAGTTTCAATGCATAATCCGTACGCCGGCCCGGTTAGCTCGGATTTATTTCTCATACCGATGTGACTGTGGATCCTAGTGGCACATGGTACTGTTACATGAGCTAAAGAACTCCAGGACACCCTGTGTCTGGCCCGCCCCTGTGCCTGCCGCGCCTTAGCACCCTGGGGTGACAGCTTCCTCTGCTCATCAAGCCCGCTGCGCGCTAGAAGTCAATGGGATATTAATAATTAAAAGGAGCTTTTTGCACAGGCAGAGGAGACTCTGACAGCGGGACAATGAGCTGGCCCGGCCCTCAGCCCCTGAGCCCCTCTGACGGTACTTTTCCACTCTCTCTGTTTCTCTCTCCCCGTCTTTCTCTCTTTCTCTCTCTCTGTCTCTCTCAGAGAGATAAAGCCCACAGATGGCAGGCTGAAATGTAGCACTATACCCCTTAAATACACGCAACACAGGGCCTTTGCCATTTGAATAGGGATCCAATCCCTCGCCCAATTACCAATAGAAAGGCTTTTTGGCTGAAGGGCCTGGGACTTGGGATCCTGCCTGGACTGTGCGGGGACCTTTTCAATCCCTGTGTATGTGTGTGCATGTGTGTGCTGCGAGCATGTGTATGTGTGTGGTTTTGCGTGCAAGTGTGTGTGTTTGTGTTCAGTATGAACAGGAGATGTGCTCAGTGACTCAGCAAAGCGGACTGTCCAAACAAATCTAATACACACACCACACAAATGGTTTGGGGCGCACACACACACACACACACACACTTGCAAACACAACACACACTAGGTCATCACCAAGCCTACTAATTAAATTGGGTGAAAAGAGGCCACATCTGGGACGAACGAGGTTTTGCATTCAGAAGAGATCACACCGGCCATCAGCAAAATAGTCTACACAACTTAGTTTGACAAAAGCATGTGTTGCTCCTAGCTAGTGCAAAGCGCGTGTCTATCTGCTTGATTTGTGGTTTTCCTTGTCAACCTTAGTTGCGTGTGTTATGTCTTAAGTTGTTTTAAGCAAGAGCGTTGGCCAAGAGACCAAATGGAGCACGGAAACTGAGAGGGTGAGCCGAGTTGCACGTCGCAGTCGAGAGGTGAGAAGTACATGTTGGGGGGGGGGGGGTTTCACTTCTCTGGGTCGAATCAGTTGTTAGGGAAGTGGAGAGAAACTTTCCATGGGGTTGGGTTTGACACATCAACACACACACACCCCTCAGTTTCTCACACCGGAGATGGTAAGAGCGAGCTGCAGGATGGGGCAAAGAAGAAAAAAAGAGAAGACAGTGGCTCTAGATCGGCTGTGTTTTTGGGGGAATCCCACCTCATCCCTCCCCGGCTGTTAAGAAGCGCTCTCAGCCTGGCCTGTGAAAACCATAGCACAGCTGTTTACAGACGGTGACTCGACATTATAGCTCTTCTCCCCTGCCGGAATGGCGAGCACATGTACTCGGAGAAGGCTCCAGATCGACATGGGTTGTTGCTGTCGAGGTCATGACATATTCGGTGAACTCTCCAGGTCCCTTGTTGTTTTGTTGGGGCGGCCGCAGCTGTTGTATTATTTTATGTCTGTTTTTGACTCGCTCGCTCGGTTTTATTAATACCAGGTCAGGGAGAGAGAGAGAGAGAGAGAGAGACTAATGATAAAAACAGCATGGAGTGTCTAAACTTCCCCGTCTCTCTCTGAGGACCTCTGTAGAGCATCAGTCACTCCCAGCTTCCTTTATTTATCCCGGACAAGTCAAACTCCGATCACGTTCTCGTCTCCGGAGACCGACACACACTGAGAGGACACAGACATAGCTGTCCCACCACATCTCTCTCTCTCTCTCTCTTTCTCTCTGTCGTACTCACACAAACACCTCTTAGTCACAGTCTTCCTCCAGGCAGCGAACAGTTCAACGTCTCTCGGGGTGTTAGTAACCGGCGGTAGTTTTGTTTTTTATGTCTCCCAGTGTAGTTGGACATACTTGTATGCTGGTGCTCTCCAGGATCCCACGGTTCCTGCCAAGGGTGGCTAAGCGTGTGAGACTAAGAAGGCAGTGTTTTCATGACACACTCCTTCACCAGTCTGGAATGAACAACATACTTTCTACTTTCAACATTTTTATGAATGTGATCTTTCTGTTTTTGCAATTAAGAGCCTACTTCCTGTATCCCTTATCAAGGTCAAGGGTCAGAAATGCAGATGGTATTAAAAGTTCCTATCTCAACTTCATTTATAATATCGATATGTGACCGTAAGCAATTCATTTTATAACCTGCTTTCGTTTTGGAGACTGTTTTATTTTCTTGACTCTGTTTGCTCGCCCTTTACCCCTTTATCATTTTCCAGATGATGATCTGCCTTATCTGCAGAACCATTGCCGATGTGTTCAGTCGACGGTCGGCTCCGTTAAGGTGAAATGGTTGAAAGAACTGTTAAGTGGGTAGAAATGGATGGTGAGTGTGAGAGAGAGAGAGAGATAGATAAAAAACAGCCGGCTACCTTGACAATGGACAGAATAAATCACTTACTGCGTCAAACAAAGGAGGGATCTGCCCTGAAGACAGCCTGTTGAATACCCCTGTCTCTCATGTTCTCTCCCCCCCTCCATCTTTCTCTCTCTCTTTCTCGCACCCACCACACACCCTCCTTCTCCTGCGCGGCTTTCCCTCCCAGTGACAGATGCGTGGGCCACATACACAGCTGGCGGGCAGACACATGCGTCCTCGTGAGCGTCTAGCCTCTTCTCCAGGCACGCCGCACTTAGCCAGTGCACAGCGGGCGTTGCGCCCCCTTTTCAAACACGCGACACATGACGGGTCCGTGCGGGTCCGTTCACGCTTTCGTGTCGTGCCACTGTACATCCGTCCACCCACACCACAGCGTGGGCGACTCAGCGGGGCAGCCCATATGTCGGCAGGACTACATATCCCAGGCCAGTTGGCGGACCTATTTAGCCCACTGTCATATCAATGCCATGAGAGGCATTAGTGCGAGAGTTTTACGAGCCCATTAGATGATGATGAAAGCAGAGAGTGGGCGTTGGGGAGTGTGTGCAGGCCGAGCTACAGTCCCCCAGGTGCTATCGGCGGAGCTGAAGCCGTGTTTGGGGGGCGGTTATACGTGGGGGGGGGGGGGGGTGGGGGGTCATTGGTTTTTACATGTTAAAGTGCAAAAGGATGAGGAATGGCAACTCGACCCCCGAGCGCCACAGAGGGGGTCGTGAACTGTGACCCCCCCCCCCCTCCCCACGGTAAACGGAGCCTCAGGATTCTCGCTCCCCGCACAGTATGTATCATACCACACGGTCCCAGACACCCGCAACCCGACGGAGCATTCCGGTGGCTTTTCCAGGATAGGACCTAAGCCCTGCATCTGGTGTTCAGGCACCGGGTCACGCTAAAGCCGCCTCTGCACCGCGTCCCCCTTACACACACACACACAGGGGGCCCAGTCAGCCGCGGGTGTGTGTGTGTGGAGGTGCAGCCGCTATCCGTTCACATGTATTGACCCGAAGGTCCCGGCAGGGAGCCGCAGTACATTACCTAAGCCGTAACACTAGCTGCTTTGTGCTGAATTTTGCATGGTCACATTGACCTGCTTAGTCCTTCATTATTCATGGCAAGAAGAGAAAAGCAGGCAAAATGAATACAGAGGGGCACATCAGCGCACACACACACACACACACACATGCACACGCACACACAGGCCTGCATGCATAACTAAAGCGAGAGGCCACAGTAGATTTGGAGAAGCGGCTGCTGGAGCGTTCCAAAGAGAGAGAAAGAGAGCGAGAGAGACCGTGTGATTGTTCCCCACACCACCGCTACGGAAACACAATAGCATGCTGGCCGTCTGGTGTGTGCACATACCCACCTGCCCTTCTCACCCGTATTTGTAAATCTTGCTGTCTTGTGTGTGTGTGTGTGTGTGTGTGTGTGTGTGTGTGTGTGTGTGTGTGTGTGTGTGTGTGTGTGTGTGTGTGTGTGTGTGTGTGTGCCCGCGCGCGCGCGCGCAAACTTAATCAGCGGCTGGCTGTAAGGTGTGGGTGGTGGAGATGAGGGGGGGCCCAAGAGACATAACACCCTGGCCATTAGCGGGCCAGATCACATGACCCTGGTGGCTGAGGGCTGACAGCCTGGTACAAACACACTGCAGCCACAGTCTCTCTCCTCTATCACTGCAGCCACAGTCTCTCTCCTCTCTCACTGCAGCCACAGTCTCTCTGCTCTCTCACTACAGCTACAATCTCTCTCCCTTCTCTCAGTGCAGCCACAGTCTTTCTCTCCTCTCTCACTGCAGTCACACCCTCTCTCCACGCTCAGTGAAGCAGCAGTATTTTGCACCTCACTAGCTCTTTTCATTCTCCCTGTTCTCCCTCTCCTATTTTTTTTTCTCCTCCTTCTCTCCGCACAATCGGCTCACAAATATTTGCCATGGCCGAGCGTCTCCAAAGGAGCAGGATGGATGGTGCTTTAAGTCGCGCGCTGGCCGCGAGACAAAGCGGCCCCATCTGCAGGGCTTGGGTCTTGAGGGAGGCCCCAGCTCAGACACAGAGCAGAGGGACAACACGGGGGCCCAGCGAGGGGCCGGTCCATGCGCCCCACTTCATAAATGAGCACGAGTCCCAGGCAGGCCCCCGCCGCTGAATGGGAAGGGGGCGTTCCCGCCTTTTGATCCGAGAGAGAAGAAGAGGGTCTGGCACGACGGCTCGAGCTCAGAGCCTGGTGCCGTGCCAGACGACGGCACATTTCCCCTGCCAGCTGATTAAACAGGCCTATCTGCATCCATCACTGGGGCCCGAGCCAAACAATGGCCGCCGCGGCGAGTGGTGTTGGTGGTGGTGGGGGCCGTTCCCCCGCCCGCCTCGCTCCGATAGACCTGCGGCCTGAAGCCTGTCAGCGACTCACGAGTACCACCACAGAGCAAAACAGATGGCTGTTGTTTCGACAACCCCACCCCAAAAAACGAAGAATCCTTGTTTCGGGAACGACTTGCTCTCTGGGATCAGCCCTTCTGGTTAAGGCTGCCTGTGTAGCCTGCAGATATGTGAGGCAACACTGGAGAGCTCTGTGGAGCGGAGACAGTGCACCGCTTGGCAGGCGGCCCCGCCGACACCTCCGCAGGCACAGAGACATCAACAGGAGAAAGCCAATGTCGAGGCGAACCCACAACAGTTTTATCGCGCCCGCTCACGCTTTGTGCGTCCGCGTGTAAACATGTCCCTCAAACGCGCAGAGGAAAGCTGCTCAGGCCCCGCTCAGTCAGTCAACAAGCCAGTCGGTGCAGCCATGTCCTCCATGCAACTCCGTGCCAGTCTGTTCCCCTCCCCGATAGTCTGTTCTGTCCCTAGAGGTGTCTGATCACGTCCCTTCCCTACCGAATCGTTGTTGCATCCCGTTCCCCACAGCGCTTTTCCTCATCGCTAATGACGTCGTCGTTCTCCCCCTCAGGCCCAGCGACGAGAGACACCCCGCGGTGACGGCCGACGGCACGGTGGACAACCTGGCCCAGGCCGTGGACCTCATCCTGCAGCAGAGGGGCCTCTGAAGGAGGGCCCGGAGCCACAGCCTGAGAACAGGAGGAGGACTCTTTCACAGAGCCGTTCGGGAAGAAGGGCGGAAGTAGCTAGAATCCCACGCACTAGATAGCGGAGGGTTAACTGCGCTCTTTTAGTTGCAGTATGCGAGATACTGTATTTCTGAACTACTCACTGCATGTTGACATAGATGTGCCTTTAACCATTTGACTGGTCATTTCAACTGTCAGCAAGGAAAGGTAATAGAGGTGTGGGCCTGAGTCATGCACTCAATGATGAGCCAACTTAAAAAGGAGCCAGGTCTGTAGTTTACGGTGTTGTTGAAAGAAAATCATTGATATCTTTATGTTGGGTCTGAACCAGCTATTATAGTTGTATGTGTGGTATTTGTGCATACTTTGTAAAGTAGTAATGGAAATGGAGAACTTATTGTTCAACCGTAGGTTTCATAATAAAATCCCTTTAGAAATCTTGTGCACACATTCAGCTCAGAGAAACTGCTGTAAATGTGTTTGTCATGTACGTGTTTCTTCTTTCTCTGGATCGGTTTATGCCAAAGCTTGGTGGAAGCTATCATCACAATGGGTTTTGAGAGATTCAATGCCTCATGGCAGGGAGGAAATTGTAACCATGGTACTGAGTTTACTGCGGGGACTATATCAGAGCAGCTTTTGTTTGACTCAAACACGTAATTGGAAATGGGGAAATTGCGTTGGACAAGGGAGGAAGGCAGAAGCAGAGCAAAGCCAAGCTTTATCATTTACATTGGTCCTCACTGCTAATATTTCCTATGCCGAAAATAAACAGTTCATGCAGTCAGTGCATTTTCTGTCATCAAACCGCAGGATCATAACATTCAGAATCTACTTGATCATAAACACAGCATTGTACCGTCCTTGCTGTATTTAATTGAACTGATCCAGCTCTGCAGTTTGAGATATTTAATTCCCAAACAATGATATCCTCCTTGTCTGAGTAGCAAATGGGAACAAGTCATATGGATCTATTGGGTTACAATCGCATAGTAGAGGACGACGCAGGAACTGGGGCAGAAAAACTAATGATTCTCCCTCATCGCCCTCAAGGTTCCATTGTACCACGCGGATTAATGAGGAACTAAAGAACAGTGCAGAGTGATTTATTGAGGTTTTTCCGGTTCAAGTCACTTTTAGCTGACTCGAGCACGCACTTTATTGGGCAATTAAACATAAGGAATTGCTACAAAGTATTATGAAACATCGGCCCTGCACAACATTGGTTTCACACTTATTTTTTGATGGTGAATTTAATAAGGATGGACATGGGAGAGGACCGGCAATTAGATATCAGTTTGTACCGAATGTGACCTGTGTTTTGGTTATTTGTTTCAACATCAATGTGTTTACTGTAGATAGCCTGTCCAACACGTAGGGTGTGTTTCCTCAGGAACACCAGGCATGATAGCAGGCTGTTATTTACCAGTTGAGCTGAGGGCACTGAAGCGTCAGGGAAGGACGCCATAGCTCTCTTGACACCTCGCACAGACACCTCTTGATTAAAAGAAATAAAAGTTGGTTCCTCAATGCCGGGCTTTGCACTCTGAGACTGGTTGGAACCCAGGCCTCAATGCCATCCTACATTTCACCAGAATAGTTACAAGTTATCATCTCTCTGGAGGCCTTTGACAGGTTAACACTGACAGGTGCATAACCGTGTGCTGCGTAATGATCAACTCATTGTGACTATAGACTTGGGGAGGATTACCTTTCAAGCAGCACAGGCGACCTCATTTCTGCAGACAAGTCTGGACATGCATGACCTCAGCATTATCTGCCTCAATTGACAGCCGCCATAGGACTGTGTCAATCATTGGCTGTCTGCAAACACTCTAGTAATTTTCCAGAGTGAATTATACATAACCTATTCGCCTTGCTGCCCGTACTTGATTTATGGGCTACAGCCTGTATTGTATAGTGGTGTGTACTCAATAGATCCTTTGACATCCAGAGAGCCGTAATGTTGACATGCATTAGGTGTGTCAGTACACAATAATTGTTTTTGTAGGTGCTTGTTACTGAAGGGCATGGCCTCGTCGGTTGCATTGTGCGGATCAGAGAACAGATTTTTGAAAAGATAAAACAAAACGTCTTGTCAATCCATAAAGACGGACTCATATTTCCCTGACCATAGTACAGTCCCCACTTGTATGATTGGCATCGTTCTCACATTACAGTCGAAGAGAGGTTTGAGCGCAAGGGTTCGTCTGGCATTCTCTGCTGACCTTGTCATAGTCTGACATGATGATGACTGAGCCTGAGGGAGATAGCCCCACCCTTTCCCTGCTCCTCCCTCTAACCTCCTAAGCTCCTAAAATGATCTAATTAGCATAATACTTTGATTGACACCTTGGGGACACAAAAGCATGCGTTTCACCATCGGGACGGGGCCGTGCTTATGTTTGTGTCTGTGCCGCACCAAAATGGCTCATCCTGTTTATTCTGCACTGCTTCATTACTCTCCCGCACGCATTCCATCCTAGCATGCTCCTCCAGGAGCACATTCAGGAGCCTGAATGGCGCGCACACACACACACACACACACACACACACACACACATACACACACTGTGTCTGTGAGCTAACAGCCAACTCCTGTATGTTTCTATGTCATCTATTTGCATTTGGGTCTTCTTACACGGTGCACAGTGCTCTTTTTGTGGCACACCTGCGTTTACCCACCTAACGACTCCCGGCTGTAAGTTACCTAGCGCTTTTATCTCCGCTCGTTCAGCATGTTCCTGTTTGACAGGAAATGGTAGGTCAGCCGACACACACCTGCTGCTCAGATCACACCGTTACCCGTGGAAATACTTGTGTTTTGGTACCAGTCTATTTCTGTGCTTTGCTTCATTCCCCTAGTTACATTTTCTGTGCGGAGCACTGGTCTCTGTGACGGCTTCCTTTGAGGAGCCAATCTTTCTTGTTTTTCCCTGCATTTCATCAGTCCACTTCCCTTATGGGCAGCTGTGCCAAAAGGGTTTTGATAGGTCTCTGTGGTGTGGGAGGGCCCTCTGAAATGTCAGAACTCTGTGTTAGGCTTTTGGACAGGCAGTCCAGGCTCGCTCGTTCCAATCCCCTCCAACCCCCCTTCTCTGACCCCGTGTGTCACCAAGCAATCCGAGAAGTGTCCTAGATGATACTGTGAACACTCTGTGAAGTGAACATAAGCACGGAGGATCTTAAGGAGCACGACCACCCACCCCCCTCCCCGTTTGATCTTTCCAACGGTCCTCGGCTCTCACAGGGCTATCGCTCCCTGGTGTCTCAACAGTTTGAGGGGGAGTGGGTGGTCATACGTCTCTGTGCAGTGTATCCTATCCTTCCCGGGGAGAAATGTAGCCCAGACTGCAGTGAGTTTGGAGGCTAATCTCCTGGGCAGTGCTGGCCTAAGATCTGAGGTTGTTTTATAATACAGCGGGGCCGGGGCTCTCTCCCGTGGAGGTGTCCAATTGCCTTTTGTAAAATCCCAGCCATTCATACAAGAGTGCCCACACCACAGATCCCATAATCTCCTTGGTGAAAGGAAGACGGAGCATGTGTCAGTGAAACCTCCTTTGACAGCCGGCTTGTGGATGACCTTGGTGTGGGTCCAGCCCTTGGGTGCTGGATGAGGAGGAGGGGGTTGGGGGGGGGGGGACTTCACCGCATTAAATGTAAATGTAAAGGTAAGCTGCATCACACTGTGGATCTAATTAAACAGCCGGGCATGAGTCAGTCTAAAAGTGATTATCCTGACTTTCAAATATTTCAAACATCTCAACCACCACTGCTCGCTGATACTCCACACATGACTGCAGAAGAAATGAGTTGACGATGACTTTTTTTTTTAACACGTCAACCACCCACAATGTCCTATGTGGCCGTGCCCAGCACTTCTTTGGTGCAGACCGCCAGTGCAGCTCAAGGTAACATTCGTGCCGTGCACCAGGCACACGGTAGCCCTGGAAACGACCAACACACACCAGCTCAGTGTCACTAGAAAGAGCTAAGGCTGCACTTAGTCGACTGGAAATGTTCTGTGGTGGAGCAGCAGTGGAGGAGTAGGTTTCCGCCTGACCACACGGGTGCTAGCACAGGGGCCCATAGACACAGCTCTCTGGAAGCGCGGATGGAACCAGAGCCAGCTCTCGGTTTCAGTCACCCTTGCTGCTTTCTGAGTGCGCTTGTTTCTCAAATAAAGGGTAAAGGTTGTGGGTTTGTTTTCTCAACAAAGCCTGGCACCTATAATGCCTATGAGTGCACAAGATGGATCCCACCGGCCAAAAATCTCCAAATATCCAAAACATACCGATTACTAGTAAATGTTAAAATAGTTATGCAAGGCATGTTGGTGCGTCACCAACAAAGCATATGACAACAGCGTCTCCTTTAACCGTAGATAATTGACAACTTTTTATGTGTGTGTGCCGTTTGATTGTAGGGGTCTGGCTGAGGCAGACATGTTGCACAGAGGCCAGAGGCATGCCCCTCCTGCTCCTATCTGCTCCCAGAACACAGGCTCCTTTCATTGCTGTCACTCTGCTGATTAAAGGTTGGGGGCCCTGTCTCTCGCTCTGCACAGCACGCTGACAAGGTCCTGTTTGCCTATTTCCTCCTCGACTCATTAGCTCAACAAGGTTGAGGCTCCCAAAGAGTAGGGCCTTGTACCAGCCACAGCGTTAGAAAAGCCTAGCCTACAGAAACCCAGACGACAACATAATCCAATCTAACACTGGAGAGTACCGTCACCGTCAATGTGATTTTTTGTGCTCACTGTAATTCTCTGTTCTGTATTTGAGCCTGGGGACGTGTATCACGTCAGCTGGTTATGATCTGTGTCAGACAGACTTTTTTCATTTATTTTTTTCACACCCAACGTGAATTTTAAAAATGACGGCTGCAAGCCTCGACTGACGCAGTCGAGAGTAGAGTAGAGCCCAAAGCTCTTTGCTCTGGCAAAAATGTAGCTGCAGTGCAGGAAGGAACAGAGCAAGAGGCCGAGAGTTCTCCCAAACGGCCTCGCCTGGCTGGGGATCCAGGGAGCAGAGGCCCTGACACATGGCCCACATTCACAGCCACCTCCCACGTCACCGTGCTCCTCGGAGAAAAAGACCCTTTTGTTCCCTTTGGCACAGGGAGGGAGGTCTCTGGGTGGTGGGGAGGGGGGGCAGCGGGGTGAAGCGCCACTCCACAACTCCTCCTGGCATTAAAAACGGGGACAGGACTTCCCAACCGGCTCCCGCTGTCGCCCTCCCCGCTGGCTCGCCCGCGTCCACACACAAACAGGGTCATGCGAGCGTGACCATGGAGGCCCCTCATAGTACTAGCCATGCTACTGTTGGTGCTGCTGCTCAGTCATTGTCTCCTGCCTATTTAACTGGGTCATCCTGCATCATCTACTACTACTACTACTACTACTACTACTACTACTACTACTACTACTACTACTACTACAGAAAAAACACAAAAATTATTCATTTGAAACGGTTTTATTCGTATAGAAATATGTCCATGTTTTACACATCTTTGTCGTTACAAACTGTAAAAAGAAAGAATATTAAACACTATTAGCTTCACTAAGGTTTCTTTCTGAACAAAGAGGAGAGTAGATCTCGGTAGCCCAAGGTTATCGGGTGAAACGTTAAGCCTGCCGATATAATTCGTAGGCTGTGCAATTCATTTTCTGCAAGGGAGAAAGCAACCTACAGACAGTAGTTCTTAAAGTAGTCTCCATTTGTGTCATCATGTACCCCTGTACTATTGTAGAGTCTCCTTGAGAAACGTTTGCTAACACTACTAGTACAGATAATGTCTACAAAACCTGCTGTGTCTCTCCATTATCTAGCACATGACAGGTATTCAGGCTAACAGAGAAACACTTTAAAGAACCCAGACACAGCTGCTACTTCACTGTTTCCCACTCATTCAAGTCTTTGCTTAATCTCCTGAGACACAGTTGAGATTTGACCCCAGGGGAGCACAACTAATACACAGCCCTCTCTTTTGGGCCTCTGGGCCGCAAATCCCCTTCTCAGTGTCTCCACAGTCCACAGTGTTCTGTTCACAGTCAAAGCAGGTGCCTGGGCGGTTAGCCCCCATTAGCTTGTCCACTTGCTTTGTCCTTCAAGACATTCGGCATGGTTCACCTACTGTAGCCACCTAGGGATTTACTTTTATAGTTCCTGGTCCCCGGGGAAAAGGCGTTAGTTCAACTCAGTCTAGTTCCTCTCAATCTGCTCTATGTCAAGTTCGCCTCCAAGCTGATCCTTCCTGGTGCTGCAAAGCTCCGCCCACAGGGGCTCGCGCTCCTTCCAATTGGCTGTCACGTCATAGCTGACCGGCGAATTCCAGCCAGGCTCCTCAATGGCGGGATCAACCCCTCCTCTGATGGTTACCCCACCCTCTTTGGTCCTGGGTAGAATGTCCAATCCTTGATCACCCCAAGAAGAGTCCTTCTCACACTGGGCGGTACTCCTGAGAATGGGCTGGGCCCGGCTTGATTGGCAGCAGTCGTCCCCGGCTATCCCAGGGCAGCTGAGACTTTGGAAATTCCGAAGTTTCTGTGGAGGACGCAAAAATTATTTGTTAGGAGAAAGTTTAATGCCCTTGTCTAAATAAATGCAAGCATAAACTCATATAAACAAGAACTGACATTGGACTGGAAAGAGACCAGACAAAAGCGATACACTGAACAGCCATTTTAAGTCCCCATGAAGTCTGTTGGCAGTATCCACCCTGGTCTCCATGGTGACGGAATATTTGGTCACTAAATCACCCATCTCTTTTTCTCCCGCCAGCGCATGACCAAAGTACTCAGGACACCAGGCCAGGTTGTACCGCACCCCAGAAGAATATCTCCTTTGAGCTGATATGTAGAGCCAAGTGTCAGCAAACCGGCCATAA
Organism: Galaxias rostratus; assembly: GCA_036024795.1. Taxonomy (NCBI): domain Eukaryota; kingdom Metazoa; phylum Chordata; class Actinopteri; order Galaxiiformes; family Galaxiidae; genus Galaxias; species Galaxias rostratus. The sequence continues at coordinate 33,290 of JAVQJS010113896.1, read as the reverse complement.
AACCAAAACCATAAAAATAAACAAAGCAACTGGAATGGACTACCTAACATGCTGAAGCAACTGGTGGGTGTATGCTTGAATGCACACAGAGGGAGGTCTACTGGGAACTGTGGCAGCGAAGTGGCCAGACACCCCAAAGGCAGCCATCACTCATGTCGGGCCGTTGGACTGGGCTGGGCTGCGTTGCCACTGGCGCTGGGGCACCAATAATGAGCACATACATCTGGGAAGCCCGGCAAATTCCTCAGGCCCCATCCACATGTGCCAGCAGTGCTGCCGGGGGCATCAAGACCCTGGACAGCTGGGACGTGCTGTGTTACAGAGAGGCCTGTGCACTCTGGACAGCTAGTGTGGAGTGGAGGGGGCAGCTGTGCCTCATGCCTGACCTCAGTGGACTTACAGAGTTAGTCAGGGCTAAAGGGCCCCAGGAGAATAGGGGCCCCTGCCCCTGCCTCCCTCAGAGCTGCTCAGGTTCATAGGCTATGTGGAGCATGCATGTAGTTGCTAGTAAATCCATCAAAAAAAGGTCCAGTCAGTCGCAAACTCGCTAGCTCGCACTCACAATATACATTTCCCTCCACTCCGTGGTTCTTGAGAACTCTCACATAGGGCAGGCTTGTGAGCACAAGCAGAGGGAAAGGGAAAAGGCCAGTGGAAACTAGCGATCCCAGTCCCCAAGCGCCCCATCGGCTAGTGGTGGAAGGGAGCCTTGTTGGTCGGAGAAGCAGGAGATCAAAGGAGCAGGACTGTTTTCTCTGGCACTGCCCAAGATTCCTCGACACCAGGCCAGAACCGCTGCCCATTACACCATTAGCCCAGTCTGGAGGGCAGGCTTGTCGACTGCCAAACGACTAGGCCCTACAATAATAATGACGAAGAAAAAAGTGCCCATTAATGGCCTGAAGTATGAGACAGTGGCCCGCAAAATCATGATTGATTTCGATCACAAAATAGCCTAGCTTTATTGCAGCTAAAGGAACTTAACTTCTATGAGCTGCATACTTAACCATTCCCGGAGGGGATGGCTTCGAGAAACCAATCTCTGAGAGAAATAGCGCTAGAGGGGAACGAACACCGTCTCAAACCTAAACCTTGGAGCTGAAATAGAGACGACCCAAGGGAAAGGCACTGACCTTGAGTCCCCTAAAAATCAATAGTGGCCTTATCGATAGCTCGTGAGGTTCGGTTGTGGCAGCCACCCACCCACCGAGCTGAATGTACACACAATCAATAAGTCTTTCACCCCCAGACACATGCCCACGGATCCATAATCTGTGAGCCAGCTGCTCCTCTTCCTGACATTCACAGAGCCACTCCATGCAGGGCGAGCGTGCTCCCTCTGTGTAAAGAACACCCTGCCTGCGTCACGTCTCCCCGGGTTAAATGAGAGGGCACTTGTAGACTCGGCAACGTGAGATAGCCATGGAGGAGAACTTTGCTGCTCATTATCGCGAGGGAGGGGCGGTGAACCACGTTGCTACGTTTTTGTCTCATGTTTGACAGACATCCGTGGCACTTTTCATGTCACACGATCTTGACAGATTTGGAGCTTCGGTCCGCACAAAGGCTTCATTGTCCACATGAGACCCATTTCTCTGTCTTTACTTACAGATCTCAGCGCCAAAAATGTCTGGAAGTCATTGTTTCACATTGTACGGTCTAGGTCTAAATTGGGATAACTTCAAAATGCGGAAATCAAATCAGAGCACATTTCAAAACAAAAAGAAAATGTCAATGCAAGCTAATGCGATTATTCCTTGAGCGGTTTAAAATGCTGTCTCACGGCTTCAAAGGGAAGCCCTCTTTGGCTGGAGATAAACTGGAATCCACAGAGGTGCGGTCTATACAAAACAAAATAACCAGATGACCCAACGCCAACCCTGAATGATGAGCAGCAGGAAAGCCCCTAATCTCAACACACTTAGACCCCTGAAGTCTCTCTGAGAAAACATTTGCCGGTGTCCTGTGGAAGGCTCCATTCTTTTCGCTGACCTGTTCCTCGCGTGGAGTGCGTCAGGCGTCCGCTAGTCTCGTCACGGCGCCCTTGTTGTTAAGACACGCCTGAACTCCGGGTGACTCGCGCCGAACGGCCAAGGCCGGCGCTGTTTATGACCTGGTGTGTATCAGGAAGGTCCCTGGGTGGACGTGGGGTGTGTGAGTGTGCGAAATGAAGCTAAACAGATAAAACACTTGTCAGGATGTACCGCCATAATGGGCCGTTTGTTTGGAAAAATGGTCGGGTTTGAGCGCAGATACACATTGGGTCTGTTCTCTGGACGTACAGACCGCATGAAAAGTGAACTTGCTTAACCATGCCGGAGGTATTGTTGGTCCCTATAAGTCAGGGGCTCATGTGTCTTTCAGTGGCCGTTTTCAATGACGAACAAATTAAAGTTATTAGTTAACCCAACGCCACAGCCCCCAGAACAAAAGTGCTGACATCTAAAGACCAATTCATTGCTTCACAACACACTTTCTTTTTTCCTTGGTATATAAACATACTCCCACAAACAAAGGAATGTGACCCAGAACAGGCCCTACATGAAAGATGGCATTCATTTCGGCATAATCACAGAAACACCTTCGAGCAGGACATAACAATAGCATGGCCTTTGAAGAGTTTGTTTAAACTAAAGAAATGCAGGGACACATTGGGACGATGACAACACCGTTGAGAAACCATTCGACTAGTGAATGAACAGACTGAATGAATAGACTGACTAACTTAGAAGAGTCTCAAAGCCCATTTGGCTATTCGCTGTGCTTCCCTCCCTATGGCCCAGAGAGACTCATCTGGAACCACAAAGTTCTGCCCACCCCCTTTCCCCATTCCACCCTGACCACTATCCTTGCACTGTCTTGGCCTCCGACATTAAGGCTGAAGTCTGAACAAAAAGCCTGGGGGAGAATAAAGGAAACGTCGACCATGTGATCCTCTTTAATTATGCGACACAAGGGCCTACTTGGAAAGTCTTTTAAGCTTAATATAGATCAGTCATAATTACTATCAGATGATGCTGGACTGCGTAACCGCACATACCCTGTAGGCGTGGTTAATGGCAGCACAGTGGGTTGTGAAGAAAGCCAGATGTGTATGGCATGGCTCACCCTCACACCTTTTACTATATGGTATAAACAGCGCAGGGTCAATGTTAACCATCCATCTACTGAAATGAACAGTCCTACCGCACCAACCTGGGTCATCTTAGCCAAGTCCAGGGAAGGTCTCTGCTTGTGTGAGTCTGCTGGCCTCCTACGCTTCATGCCGATCTTCTTGTCGTTGAGGACGCAGGGCTGGGATCGACTCCGGGCCAAGCCCCCCTGTCCGCCGTCGCTGCTGCCGCTGCGGCGCTCCAGCTCGGGGGTGGAATCTGGAGAGCTGCCCGCCGAGGGCCCGCCCTCAGCCTCGGGGAGGCAGATCTGTTCATGAGAGAGGTAGAGGGGTAGCGGAGGCAGCACTGAGGAGAGGGACCGGCAGGGCGTCTGGCCGGTGAAGGCTGTGGGGCAGGGCAGGCGTTGGGCGAAGCAGGGCAGCTCCAGGGTGTTGGAGCGGGCGGGCAGACTGAAGCTGGAGCTGCGCTGCATGGCCGGGAACCCCAGAGGGGCTCCTCCTCCTCCGCCGCGCTGGACGCTGCCGCCACTGTGGCACCGCCGCTTCTCCACCGTCGTCCACACCCGTGAGCCCTGAGGGCGCCAGCCGGAGCGGCAGCTGCCCAGCTCGTCGGAGCAGGACAGCGAGCGGCACTGGCGCTTGCTGGGCGGGGCGGCAGAGGGCGAGGCGGCGGCCTGGGACAGGCTGAGGTCCTGGAGCAGGCTGGTGATAGTACCCCCTGGTGCCGGCCCCACCTCCCAGCCCCAGGGTGCCGTGGGACTCTGGTCCCACAGGCTCTCCAGGCTGGAGCCCACGGAAGGCCTCTGCTGCATTGCACAGCCCCGGCCCACATCCCTCCAGTGGCTTGTCTCTGTGAACGCAGACCACAGGTGGAAGCAGTGAGAAACATGGGCTCCTTTCAGTCGCATGCTAGTCCAAACTAAATAAAAGGAATCCACAGCCAGCTTTGATCACTGGCTAGTTGCAATATCGATATTTTTTCTTTTATTTGGTAGCTAAGACAGCTTGGTGACTTCAAACTAGCCTGTTTTCATCAGCCAAAGAGCACCCCCACCCCCCAAAGCCCCCTGCCCCTAAACAAGGTGTGGGAGGACAACGAAAGCAAACCGCTCTGGGTGAGTGACACGGCGCCTGGAGGGCAACGGTAGCACCTCAGTTGACAGTGTGGTCACCACCGCACTGGGGGTAACACCCGTCATGCAAACACGCCGCTCCGCTTCAACACCACGCTTGCATTGTGCACTTTGCACTCGGAGGAGATGGCGTCCAATATAATAATAAACACCGCCTGCGCTCTGTTGCCCTCAGGCACATACATGCCGCTGTGTACGAGTCATCTGTCAGCAAACACTAGTAGAGAGGATGGGGGTGGGGGAGGGAATGCCTAACCCACAGCTATTACAACAATCGAGACACATTTGGCCCCACATCAATTTCCCATCATAAACATTCTTCTCAGGTAGGTTTGTTATCGGAGCCTGTTGGGAACAGTTGCCTGGGCTGGTGTGGGTAACGAATACAAACACATACACACACAATGCCCTGCAGTAGGACCTAGTCAGGAGTAAGCACCTAGTGCTAGTGGATCAGCCATTTTGAAGAGGCATGTGTCAAATCACCATGGCCCCAGACTTACTCCCAGTGCGGTGGAGGACTTTGTTTATTACAAAGAACGGAATCCCCAGAAATGCTTTCGACATGGGCAGGAGGCAAACAAAGAACCCAGAGCGAAGACCAGAACACCTCCTGGTGTTGTAGTTGGTGTGCCAGAGCCTTGCCAGTCAGTCAGTCAGTCATGGGACTTGGTGCCAGTGTACAGGCAGCACAAAACCCCATTGATCTTCAACAGGCCGCCCCACTGTGTTGAAACTGCTACAACTGCCACGGGTACTGCTAGAAGGATCGACACACATTAACGCTTTCCAGTAAATGAATAGAGTGGCCTTTAGAAAAAAAAAAGTGAAAACCCGAACCGATCTTCCACCTCGCTTGAGAGCCGTGTTAATGAAGAGGAGTTCAAACCGACTCCACTCACAGAAGAACCAGCTGTCAGACATGTTGGAAATAATGGAGTCTGGCAGAGGGACCAGACGCTACAGGGAGAGGTCGAGGGGCCCTTTTTCTGTCAGGTCTCCGCAAAGGTGACAACGCAGCCCTACTGAACCCCGCTGCCAAACGCACCTGACATTTTCCGCCTTCTCGAAAGCTGTTGAAGGATGTCATAAGCACTTAATTATAGTGGAAGCCCAGTCGTTAATGGTAGCTAACAATGAGCCAAGAAGCAAGGCATGTAATGTGAGAATATGGGAGTAAATGTGTGAGTGTGTGGGTGCGTGCATCTGCTGGTGCAGCCGTCAGACAGGACCGTGGAGTAAATACACTTACCCATAAGTCCACAAGACAAGAGGGCTGTCCCTTGGCTCATGTTCTGTGCCTGGAACTGTAGAAATAGAAAGAAAGAGACAAGTCTGAAATGCCTCTACCAACGAGTGTCCTTACCTCCACATCCCACAAACAAAGGTCTCACACACTGAACAGGAAGTTTTGCCCCGTTGCTTTTGCCGGGACTGGCGCAGTCAACAAACCACAAATCAGCCTACCAAACTAGCAGCTAGCATGTGTGTGTGTGTGTGTGTGAAAGAGAGAGAGAGAGACGGTGTCTATTGGCAGGGCCGTTTATCTGGAGTGACGGACCAGATGGACCAGTCACTGGTGAACTCCACCTTAACTGCCTTTGACTAGGGCTCAGCCCAGAGTGCCATGACTTCATTTCACGTGGCGAGAGGGCAAACTCAGTCCACGTTACAAGGGGAATTGTACACTCTATGCAAGCGGTGCAAGGCTTCTCTTCACTGATTAAAAGTGAGTCAGAGCAGGCCGGCCTGATGGAATGACCGCTTGCGTTGTTTTTCAACGTTTACTGAATGGAATCAAGAGGATTCAAGCCGGCGACACACCCTTATCATAACAAGGTTCAAGCTATTAAAATGAAATTACAGCTAATTGTGGTAAAATACTTATTTTTTTGGTTTTATCAGCCACATACAGCCCAAGAAACAGTAACACTTCTGCAGTAATATCAAAGGATTTGCAGTACATTTGACTCAGGGTAGGTTAAGTCGATTAATGGGGCTTATTCAATCAAAAGCAGCTTCTGTAGTTTAATTCAGGCTTTGATTAACCTAAACAGATAAATACACATATTGATCCAGGGGGCAATTGCATAAAAATATTAATGAAAACAACCCAGACCATATATAAACTTTTTCTGCTCCAGGAAGATTAGGCTGCATGCCATAGTACACTTTCTCTGATGTGGGAAAGCAGCCGTTTTAATTCCTTGACAGCAACATTGAAGTTTTTGGAAACCATTCACAAACACAAGCAAGCACACATCCAACATAAACCCCAAGTCCTTCATGAATGAACACAAATTGAGAAAACTTCTCACCAGGCCCAAATCTGGCCCTTTGGACGTTACATCATCGACAACCTTCTTTTCCAGTGTTTTTGAATAAATGATCACCATGGCAACACACATCTTTGCCACAATCCATTCCAGTGCAGGCAAGCAGGGCTGAAGGCCATCATAACTGGCAGTGAATGAGCAGGCTGGTTTCTCATCTGCACAAGACGTTCACCTCCTACAGGAATATGCTTAACTCCTCTGACCAGTCCTGTGAAGACAGACACACATAAACAAAAAGACAAAGGATTAGTAACAATGACATGAAAACAATACTGACAAAAGTAAAGAATAAAATAAAACAAAATTACAAATTTTGAAAAGACAGCCGACAGGAGTGAGATCCATAGGCTGATTGAGCTAGTGGGTGGGTCAGACACAACACAAGACTCCACAGTCCCAGCATTTGAGGTTTCCGAACACTCTTGCAGAGCCCTCTGAGCTACCGAGGTTGGTGGGCTGGAAAGTGGGCAGCCAGTGTGGTTTAGCGAGATCCTTTAATGCTCAGCAAGCAAGCAAACATTCACGGCAAACATTCACACAGCCTCATAGTATGTGGGGGTATACCACCACATCGCCATGTCCGGGCGAGTGTACGCTGAAACGCCAAACTGCACCGGCCTTATCCTCCTTAGGAAATAACTCTAAAACTGTGGGGGGGGGTTTACTGAACAGCGTGCCCATCGTGACGGTTATCGTCGGCCATTCGAGAGCTCCTTAAAGTGTTCCACTGGCATGGAGGAAAGGAGCGCAGCAAAGTCAAAGTTGGGTAATTGAATCCTCAGGGGCTGGCTTGGAATAGCTGTGACCTTGTGGTTATCAAAACAACCCCCTTCGCATTAGTGCCGCGCCATCGGCCGTAAACCAGCTGATTAGCCACAGATGTGAATCTATAGACTCGGTGGAATAATGATCACTTGATTACAGCACCAGCTTGGAGGAGCACATGTTGGAGGTGGCAGAGGAAGAAAAAAAACAGTCCTAGCATATGGAGTGGGCAAGAGAAGATGGGTACGAGTCTGAAAGGTCAGACGCTGGGGGAGGCAACAGAGAGAGAGAGAGAGAGAGAGAGAGACTGATATGTAGAGCAAGAGAGAGAGAGACTGAGAAACAACAGAACAATTTGGGCCGCTGATGAGACGTCGTGGGAAAACAAAGGAGGTGACATCAGAGGCTGTTGAGGAAAAAACAACAACTCAGAATCACAAGACCCTTGGGGTGGCTGACAGGGCTAGGTGGTGTTTGGAGTGCGCCATATGATTTCCATTACTAAACCCTTATCACATTGAGAAAGATCCCTCGAAAACGCAGACGTTTTTCAACATAACCAGGGCTCTGTAAGAGGAGCCACAGTTAAAACTTGCCTCTAGAAATGAACAGAATGTTCGATAACCATGAATCTGGCCAAAGGCTAAGAGTACAGTATGTGACCATGAACTAGTCTACAGAATCATGTTCAGACATTGAAGGACCTAGAGCAGTTAAGAACTAATTGATACATTGCCTGTGATAACTGATGTGCACTCCAAAGGTTAAGCCCTTGGAGTGCCACAGTGTTCTTGCTGTTCTGTAAACATGTACTAAGTGCCAGCAAAGATGGAACTAAGACCCTGAAGTGAAGTGCTACAATCCAGGGGCATCCTTCCAAAGAATGTCCTCAGCTTTCTAATTTGGGGGAATACAAACTGTAAAGCAAACATACAACGGCGTACAGAGACTCCTTCAGCTGCTCCACAGCTCAGTGTACAAGTTACAGCCAGTCGTCTTAAGTCGCAGGCTCATACCAAAGACAACTGACAGATGCAATGTCTAACCATTGGTACATTGGCCCTGCGTGTCATGATCATGTCATTGCAATCGCCAAAGGGCTGTTCTGAACCCCTTGTACCCACAGGCAGCCCCCTTTAACCACACCCTTATCAGGAATCATAGAGAACCTTTCGAGGGATGATAGCTCTTTATCTGTGCCCAGGGGGGTAAGGGGGCGTCTGCCATCATGGCAGATGAGGAGCCTAATCTCTGAGAAGGCGAAAGACTGCCGAGGGAGGGTTTCACTCCGAGATGGGGACTTTACGTGCTGCCAGACTAGCCTGACCGGTCGTGACAGGGACCTTTCTATTTTGCGAGGCACCACTACCACGTGGGGCAAAACGGTCATCTCCTTCGGTGCGACAGAGGGCTAATGGTTGTGGGAGTGTGAAAAGCAGAATTATTAAGGCTTGATTTTCACCAATGCATGGAGGAAACTACTGTGTTTACACTTTGGGGTACATTAGTCAGTAAGCTGAAAGCTCAGTCCAAGGCTTATCCCGTGTACTCGTTAGACACTACATTACAATGACTCAAGGGCACCGAATTGTTTAGGCCTTGACTACATTGCAAAAATAGCTGGCCAGCTGGATTTGACCTGAGGCATAAAAGCACACTAAGGAGAGGCGTTTCAGCCTTGACCCTTTGAGCCTTATGTCTCAGAATGAATAGTGAAAATATTAGGCATTACCGTGTAGTCATCCCAAAAAAATTATGATATGATTATGATAAATGACGTATTGTGCATTGAACATCCCAACCCGATAGATGCAGTTAGGTCCCAATGAATTTTTTCATGATGAATTCATAATTTAATTTATTCCCTTAAAATGTAGAATAAACTGTGTTCTTTTTACTTTATTACATTGGTGTGCTTAGTTTTTTACTCCAACTATTTGTCAAGAATACTCTTTACAAAACCCTTTATGGTAGTAATAGTAATTAATAGAGCAGGTCAACAAACCTTAAATGAAACATGTAGACCAGCCTTTCCATAACTGTCATTTAGTCCAAGTTTAAATTAGTCATAGTATAGCTACAATCAATAGTATGAAGACAGTCATATAGAGGCTTAAGTTACTTTTTAAGATATTCATTCTAAATCTCCTTCAACATTCCAATGTCAGCAGTGAGATCTGTGTCCAGAATGGAACAATCCCAGGACTGTGGCACTCTTTGTAATCCTAGCATCTGCTGAGCACCTGAGAAGACCTAGCCAACACTGGGGGCTGAAATCTGACTCAGGGATTTGTGTTGCCGTTCAACGCTAGGGCCCGAGAAACGAATGCCTCTGTCCCCCGAGCTGCTGAAGGTTACGTTTCTTTTCTCCCAGAAGTCACAACTTGGTGTAAATGATCCATATTTGGCTTTGTGACTGTTACGACAGTTGCCCGTGTCATGATGGCGCTCACAGAGGACATCGTTGAAAGCAGGACACAGTGGGAGTGGGAGGACCATCGATCAAAATCAAACGAGTGCTGCGCTTTAGTGGCATAAGCACAGCGGATTTGTGAATTTCGCCTTGTAGAAAGGTTATGTGTCTTAGGCAAATGTAAACTTCTTTTTTTCCAGAAGGGTTGTCAATTATTATAGCCACAAAAGGGAGGCACCGCTTTGAGTCTTTACTACGGCTGACGGATCTGAAGAGAAATGTATGGGACACATTAAGGGTGACAGGCCCACAGCTGCATGCATTTTCATAGAAATTATGTCAAACTAGGGGCATACTTTACACATTTAAGCAATGAGTGAATAGTGGGCAATGAGCATAACTGGGAGGCTTCAATGGTCCTAGTCAGGGTTGGTTGAGGGCCTCGGGCACAGCAATGGTCTCACAAGTATGCAGCTGCCCACTTACCATAAACACAAAAGACCAGCAAGTCTATGCAGTGCAGCCAAGGAGGCCTAGGTTTTAAAGGAGACCCGCTGTTTTTATCTTATACATAATCACTGGCACTGTATACATGGTTGGGGTCTCTAAACATGCCTTTTATCAAACCTGTCCAAATAGTGGATAAATGTTGGCTTCTTAAGTAGGGCTATGCGAAAAAAAACAAAAAAATTCAAAGATATAATTAGGAAAGGTATACATAGTATTCCTTCCTCTGGTACAATTTTGTACTTTTTAAGTGCAATTGGCTTAATCTACTGAGACGGACATACCTGGTCAGCGTTCAATTAAACCTGTAGTTTCTACAGGAGGGCTGGCTGCGGGAGACTTGAACACTAAAGAAGACTTCACCCATCCCTTCCCCCACATTACATGTGCCTACGCCTAACCTAAAAAAGAACATGATCTTTGCGGTTCTCAAATAAATTTGCATAAGGGCTAAGAGAAACCTTATGTTTGGCTACCTGTGTTATGTATTTTGATAAGAAGTGCTCAACAACTTTGCATTACTAGCTTCCCATGCAAATTCAGTTCCCTCACTTCCAAATGCTTCCAGAGATATTACAAAGAATCAAACTATTTTGAAGAGCCCTTTCTCAAATCCCTCATGAAAGGGAAATTAGTTTGGCAAGCAAATTGATGTGACAGAAGCTCACAGAATGTTACACAAAGGCTACAGAACAAACAGGATTTTGAACTCGAGGAAAAGGCAACAAGCAGCATAAAAAAAATAGGCATTCTGCTTCAGATCGTCAGGCATGCATGTGAACGCTGCAGAACCATAACACATAATGTATGACATGCTACTAGGACAGGAGAATGTACTAAGCTTCCCTGTCTTTGCTCTCAAAACACCCTTTGAAAAGACAATTCTGCTAGACAGTATGTATGCCTGCCTTCATACCTAAGGGGAAGGTGAGTTAACATTCATGACACACATTCCACTAAACTGACCAATCTGCATGCTGTAGAATCAATGAGCTACTCTGACAACTTGACCCTTGATGGGATAAAAGTCCAGGAAAAAGGTACAACAAAAGCTCCTTGGTCTAGCTAGTTTCTAAACTCGACCTGGCCTAACTTTCTAGAAGGCAGCCAGAAGACTGCATTGCAGCTTTGTAATGCCAGGCAGAGACCCGATTTCCTGGTGAGCAAGGCCAGCCAAGGCCAGAGGAATGGACGGTATTGCTTTGAGCATGGAAGGTTCCCATCTCTAAGCACAACGCTGCAACTAAAGTGAATAATTTGAGTAAGTGGGCTTGGGAGGATCAACAGACAAAATAAAATCCATCTCTGGACATGATTTACAAACGGTAAGATAGCATGCAAATATCTTGAACGATAAATACTAGCATTACTGTATATGTCATATAATATCTAGTAAGACAGTGTCGAAGTGACATTTTGTATTTCCAACATTAAAGTGAGACAACAACGTGGCTTTCTAGGAAGATGGTAGCCAACTAATTCAACATTACTAATCGACGTCTTAGATCTACTCTTGCCTTGATACTTGACACGAGAAATCCCCTTATAAAAAGAGTAGCCAGAAGGTAAATACGTTAGTTAGATATTTTTAAATTAAGATAACACTAGCCATAACGTTATTTCACATCTTTCGGGACCCAATAACAAACTTTAAGGCTTGCCTGCCCTGGCTTTGATTGTAAACCGTCACAACACAAAAGTAGTAACACGTTATTTCAAGTGATAAATTATTGCGAGGTTGTTTTTTTTATAAGTTAGTCAGTTAAAATGGTTACCAAATCGGAAATGGCCATATTCTCCCAATAAACATAATCAGACTAAATACATTTGCTGCTTGCGTTAACTTTCACTTTAACATTAATTTGACGTCAGTTTAGATGAGAAATGCCCGAATTTAACTTAAAACTAGCCAATAACTTACAAGCATCAGGCTGCACATCTCGGGAATCCAAAGACTGGCCCTTGTGATCAGTTAAACTTGGCTGTTAAATCATAACTTTTGCACTACATAAAAGAAAATGTGCAAGACAAGTGGTCAACTAGCCAGGCTGACTAGCTGCAACTTCTTACTTTCTTCTGGATCACAGGCAACTAACTAACTACTCTATACACAAGAAGTACAAAACAACCTCTGCAAGTTCGCACGCTATGACGCTGTGAAAACATAGTTGGGAGAAACCATTGGTTGTAGGGGTTTTAGAAGCTACTGAAACACATTTACATGAAAGGAATCTTATTTCAACTGGAATTACTCGATTGTTTCTGGCTTACCGTTAACAAACAGATAGATACATATGTGTAAAAAAAATATAGAAAGGCAATCCATCGAAACACTTCAACACATTGCCTCACTAAAACTACTTTATTGAGAATTGATCTACCCACAGCCGCTCATCTCTCCATTTCGATGTAATCTTATCTACCAAACTGTAGCAAAATACCCATCTGCACTATTTCATAGCCTACACCTAAGTACAATAAATAATGTGTGCACAATGAAGCAAAAACGAATATGAATAAATCATTTGCTATGCGTTGTGCTTGAAAATAGAATTATGAAACGATTTCAAAGTCAAAATATGTCACACAATAGCCTACATTATCAGATGTCATCCTATTTATAATTGGTAAAGTACCATGGGTTTTGTGGCTCTATGTATACATGACAAATACAATGATGCCACTTATTAACCTATTTGAACAACATTATTCACCTCATTTCGTAAACCATATACTTTAAATGAAGTAATCACGTACATGATTATAATTGCATAATATATATAAAAAAATAAGATAGGTAGAACAACTTAGTTGTCGATTGATTGCTGTCATGTCATGTAATTAGTTAATCTACTTTTTGGGTACATTTATTACCTCATAAGGCTGGGGCTCACCCCTGGCAGACATCAAATTTAATCAAGGGGTAACATCTGCTATGTGCCACTAATCTGTATTTGAAGGGCAAACTGTCCGCCCGGCTTTCAGACTGTCTGCTCGTGTGTGTAAGGCTGTGTACGATTTGTCTCTTCCAGTTGATCGCGTATTCAACAATAGGAAATACAAATTGGTGTAATCGTTGAACTAAACTGGAAATTGATAACCATATTATTGTTTTTGTAGTTTCTTAAATGGGATTTTTTAACTGAAAACCTTTCATAGGTTTCATAGGAAATCCCCATGTTGGTTCATGACTAAACGGTTTCAACACCATCAACAAGTAGCCTACTGAAATTCACTTGTGGGCTACAAACCCTCTGGGGGGCAGTGTCAACCAGTCTCACTGTCTTATTAAATCCTCACTGAGGTGACGCAGCACAGCAAAAAATGCATATGACTAAGTCATAAAATAATAATACCTTGATGATAAACAATTAACAAAACATGAGAAATCGCTTGCCTACACAATTGTATATTTGATCAAGTATAGCCAGCAGCTGCCACATAGTTCACCCTTTGGAAGTAAGATTTCAAGCACCAGTCCAGGGTCCAAATGCAGGGGACTGGTAGCCATCTGTGGTTGATTCTTGGTTGAGACAGATGGCTTGAGGGCCATGATTACAGGATCCAAACAACCCAACGTATTCATAAAAGCAGCTTACATATTGTAACCTGTTGAAACAAACCTTTATATTAAGAACGCACACTTAATTTCTTTCAAGCTTTAATATTTTTTTAATGAGCAGTAACTGACAATTGGCGGCAGAATAAAATTGCAGGTAATTTGGTTGTGTGCATAATTAGAAAATTATTATAATTTTTCCTGTTATTATAGCACAGTATACCAAATATATACAAGTGCATGTGCTAATATCATAGAGTTAATAATGCAAATTGTTGTCTAAACATCAACGTAGGTGTCTACATTCTAGCTATTCTGCTAGTTACCAGCATTTAAAGTCAGTCAGTTCAAGCAACATGTCACTTATAGAAAAACAGTGACACCAGTTGATGGGATAAAGAACTACATGTACACTGACTATTATTTGGTAGGGGGATGACCAGGAGTGCTACACAATCAGACGTCCACTATTCTCAGAATATACACCACTTATTCCAAGTTCTCAACAATTTGAGTCTATCAGATCGCAACTACGAATCCCATCAACATGCCAAAGCATGTATACCCCTTAAATAGGCCTTCACTCTTCACACCATCACAAATTAGGATAATATGTCAATAGCTGATGGCAGGGTTGGAGCTTGAGCAGTGTATTATGCATAGGTGGCAGTCTAAAGCTTCAAAACACAGTAACCCCCTCCCCCCCGCCCCCTGTTGTTGGTAACTCAGTAATGACAACATGGCTTGTACAAGAAACATTCATGTATTTTGTGTGCTTTAACATGTTCTTTATGCACAGTGATTGAATTATTTAACTGATTCACAACACAGTAAAGTCACAAGGCTTTTAGCCTCACAAGAGTGCATTTCATAAGTGCTTTTGTAATATGCAGTTTCTACAACTTGCTGTCAAAAATAAATAGCTAAAACATTTGTTTCCTCAGTTAATGAACAAAGCTGAGCCATTTGCACAGTATGGAGTTTCCTATGGTTGACTCTCTGCCCTCTCAGTCTCCATGTAAGCTTGTACCGATCGCCACAGAGCGCGAATGTTCCCCTCGCCAAAGCCTGTAGCCCCTCTCCGCTCAATCAGTTCCAGGAAGAAGGTGTCTTCTGCAAATATGGGCTTGGTGAATACCTGAAGGAGGTATCTGAAATGAGTTTAAAGAAGATTAGTACCCATTGAAAAACATGACATCATAATTACAACTTCAGCGTTGTGTATAACTGTGTGGTGCACCAGAACTTAAAATCTGATTATTATGATCTCACCTCTTATTTCCACTAGATTGGATCACTGATGAGGTATCCTGGCGCAAGTCAGTGTCAAGGAGAATGCCGTGTTGGGACAGCATCTGGGGGACGTGACCTGCCTCTTCGATTTCCTTCTGTTTTCCCACCTGCAGGGAATAGGTGTCGGTGCAGGGGTTATACACTGAGGACAGTACCAGAGAATAACAAACAACCCACTGGCGTCTCACTGGAGTACATGGTCATCCTGTGTCCAGAACGACTTAAATTATAAACTAATCATACAGAGGCATAGTAAAGGCAGGCATGGAAAATTGTATTATACTGTGAACGGCGCATTATCAAAATGGGTCCTCTGTTTTGCAGCTCTAATGCAGGCCTAGTCCAAAACACATACACAAATAAACCCAAATAAAGTGTCAGCATATCGGCATAACCCCAAATGAGGGGTTTGGTATTTTCACAAGGCCATGATATGACAGCACTGGGATGAAACATGTGAGGATAAGTTGGAAAACGTTTGACAGATCATAGTACCCTGGGGCAGGGGTACCAATAACAGAAACAGAAGAGCCGTGGGATAATGTTAGATAACTCTAGTAACTATTGCTGGAAGTTTCCATATATGCAAACAAAAAGGCCTGCCAACATAACCTCACAGGCCCGGTTTTCTGGTACAGAATTAAATTATAGACTAAATCTCACTGTCAATGGAGATTCTCCATTGAAAATCTGTTTTGAACAAGAGCTTGGCTTAATCCCAGTTTGAGAAACCGGGCCACAATGCAACAAACTAGTCAATGTTCAATTGTAACAAATGGGAAGCAGACCTCTGTGTAATATGCCGGAGGAGGGGTGAAGAAGTGCACGCCAGCCTCAGCCATGGTCTGTGCAGTGGAAACTATGTTGTCTGTGTACAGTCCAATGTGTTGGATCCCCGGACCTCTGTGCTGCAGTAAAAAAGTATCAACCTGGTTGCTGCCTGAAACACACAAAACGATCAGGGATATAAAGTCACATTCTAGGGACTAAAGCATTCGTATTTGCAGAGAGGAAAGTATACCTTGTTCAGGCAATGATTCTGCAATGACAAACTTGCAGTCAGGCTCTTTTGTATTCTTGAAAGGGAGCTTTATTCCGGCTTTACTGCATTTCCAGTACTCCATTGCAGTGAGGCGCAACCCCATGCCGTCCTGATTCAGTACATAGCCTTCCTCCACGTCCTCATTACTAATCAGGAAGAAACAATATTCTTCACAATTCCTGCACAACTGAATATATTTAACCAACCCAGAAATCAAAACTGTTGTCTTACCTGTCAATGAAAAACCTTTGGAAACCAAAGGTCCTTTCATACCATTGCATAATTTCTGAGGTGCTTTTCCGTGGACAAGCGTATGTAATATGATCAAAATGTGTAATTGGACAACATGATCCATTGTCCTTGTCATTGTTTGATACATGCTCAATGTCATCAAATCCAGGTAAAAAGTTTCCCTCGTATTTACTTCTGTCAATAAGCGTGTGGCACACATTTCCCACAATGGACTTCACAACAGAGTAGGTAACACAACCCTTGTCATCCCGCAACACAGTGGGGGGCACCAAGAAATCGCAGCCTTGATCGCAAAGAGAAGAAAATGACTTTACCACATCCTCGACCTCGAAGCACACATTACATGCTGTATCTACAGAGTACTGTGGACCGACATCGTATAGACATTTTAAATCTCTATCTTTTTGTTGAACGTTATTCCATCCCAGTTCCAGTCCCGAATGACTCTCTGCGGCTGTGCTCGATACCTCACCATTCAAACTAAAGGAAGATTTCTCATTAACCACGAACACTGCCGCTCCTTTCCTGAAAGCTAACTGCTTTGACCTTTTAGTTAGCCTTGCTGCGAACAAATTAAACTTGAATTTAGAAACAAGGTCATGCGCAATTTTATCTACGTTAGTAACATGGAGTGAAACGTGATGCAACCGGCTCAAGTAGGCTGCCATCTTTATTATGACGTTTGGTGACAGGGGGTGTGTCCTATGTTTTGGGTCCCAGTGAGATACTTAACCCATTCGCCAGTGAGTCTTACGTATTCCCAAAGTAAAGTTGGTATTACGTGAAATACAAAAAAAAACATTGCTGAAGAGCACTGTTTCCCAATCTTTCCCATCCCTTGCACATTTGCATTTTTTATTTTTATTTTGCGGTGCACCCCAGATGTAAAACTTAATCAAAATACAAAATATTTGTTTATCTTTCCCAATACACACACACACACACACACACTCACCGCACACACCAAAAGGTGACATATACGATTGCTAAATAAAATATAATTTTTACTTTTTTTCCCTACTTATTCTAAAGGATACGTACTGGTGCTCTACCTGTTTCCCTACTTCTTATCTTTGATAAGTCTTATTCCCAAATACGGATGTCATTTTGTAACGACCTCACCTCCCCCTCCGGACCCATACAGTTTTCGGTTGTTAAGCGCATTAGAATTTTCTGATATGCAAAATGGAATTTCTAAAAACTTTGGACTTCAATATCTAACGGAGATTATATTTTACACATAATGTGATACAATATATCAATTATAAATATCCAATCACAGTTTGCGCTTTGCCAGATGATTCGTGACGATGCTTGCCTTTGCTCTCCTCTAGCGTTTATTTTGGCTGTTGAGCTCATTTGTCTACGTCGCCGCCATTAGAAACACAGGCGGTGTGAGGTGAAAAGGATTTAAAACATGATTTAAAAAAAGGAACTTGAAAGGGCGCTCACGCTGTTGTACATTTGGCCGTGGAGTTACGATGGTCTAGTAAACATGTAAGAGCGAGGTTAGAAGGAACTCGGAAGAACTGGGGATCTGGAGAGGTTCAACAGACGAGGAGAGAAGGAACTGAAGTGAACAGTCAGCTAGAAGGTTTGTTGTTGTCTCCGCAATCGAGAAAAAAACACCAACACGTAAAGGTAAACTTTGGCGCTGCTTGACATCTCCTATTCATCTATCAGTTTGGCATTAATTATATATATATGATTATTCTTCCAACAAGACGTAGTTTGCCTGTGATCTTTGCCTTACAGCAAGCTAACCCGCTAACTAACGTTAACCAAGCTAACGCTAGCTTCTGTTATTGCTAACGCTGTTTATCTAGACTAGAGCTGTACGTCCCTCGTAACGTTACCCAACACCGAGCATGCGAGACCAAGGGTTACAAATGACTATTTGACAGATGTTGGTTAATAGAAGTGAATAAATAAAGAAATATTTGCAACCTCTGCTTTTGCAACGTGACCAGCGAGGTTATTGGCACAAAAGTTGACCGTAAACATTACCTGTCATTGCTGAATTTGGTGCTGCTGACTACACGTACTAAACTGTACTGTACTGTACTTGACTGTGCTGGGTGGTTACACAGATTTAAAACGTGAGCCCTGTGTTCAAAATGTGATATGTATTTTTTTCAACAGCCTCCTTGAACAGCTGGACGGCTCTGTGATGATGGAGGAAGGAGTTAAGTGGTCCTGTGATTATTGCACCTTTGAAAACTGGCAGTCAGCAATGAAGTGCACCATGTGCCGTGCACCAAAACCCAGTGGCCCCATCATCACGGTGGAACCCTACAGGAGCAGCCCTGGGCTTGAGCCTGGCCCCGAATGGGATCCCCCACGGACAGAGAGTAGCAGCGGGCTTCTAATTTGCCCTGATTCCAGTGCCAGGCCCAGGGTCAGGCCAGCCAGTACTGCTGAGACCAGCAGCAAGTGGTCCTGTCAGGTGTGCACCTACCTGAACTGGCCCCGGGCGATTCGCTGCACGCAGTGCCTGTGCCAGCGCCACAGGGCCTGCAGCCCCACAGAGTTTCCCCAGACCTCAGGCTCCAACGCAGGTTGCCGCCCTGCACAACCCCCGTCACCCGTAGACCCGTGCGAGGAGTACAACGACAGGAACAGACTCAACACCCACGTGCAGCACTGGACGTGCACGTCTTGCACCTACCAGAACTGGCCCAAGACCAAGAAGTGTGTGGTGTGCAACCATCCCCAGCCAAACAAGCAGGAGGTCATAGAGCGGACCGATTCAGAGGAGCCCTCGGCTATTATTAATGTGCAGGACCGGGCCCGGTGGAGGGGAAGCTGCAGCGGGGGCCAGAGTCAAAGGAGGTCCCCTCCAACCTCCAAGAGGGAGGCCGAAGTCAATATGGACTTTCAGAGGATCGAGCTAGCAGCTGGAGCCATGAGCAGCAGAGAGGAGCAAGAGGTCGACTTCAAAAAGCTAAAGCAGATTAAAAACCGAATGAGAAAAACAGACTGGCTGTTTCTCAATGCTTGTGCTGGTAAGTTGATAATACGAGCACTGGCACAGTGCATACAATCACTGTAGCCTAAATCCTCAAAGCTGGGGAAGGGAATTCTATCCTCAAAAGTATTTGAAACATTTGATATGTATTTCGTAGCTGTTGATACACAGTCACCTGAGTGATTTGGGAAACAAACTAAGTTTTAGGATTGCACCTGTGTTCTGTAATATACTGTGCTTCCAGACTGCGAAGTTAACAATCAATCTATTTCCTGATGGCGACCGGTCAATCAGAGAGTCACGTGGATTACATGTCTATGATGTTTTAGCCTGGGCTTTTGTGCAAATGCCCCATTAGAGATGAGGGAGGGAGCAGAACCACAGTGGTACCAGCCACGTCCAGAATGAACCACCCCAGCATTCACTGGTCCATTCCTGGCATAATGGCTCGCGCATCATGCTGGCCGGGGGTAGTCCCCAGGCTGCGTCACATTGTCCAGTGCACTGACAGAGGCCTGATTGTGGATAGGAATACTCTTGCTATTATGCCCTTCTCTGACTCACCTGAACATCCCCGTTTGTGCTGGAGCTCTTCCCCCTTTTATTCCCCTGATAACAACATTGCCATTGTACATGGCGCTAGCTTGTCCTGCTGTCGTGGCAGAGCGTGACGCCCAGGCTCCGGGGGCAATCGTTTTTATTTTCTATGTCCTGATCCTGTTGGATCAGATTTCTCTTCCCTTTGTTGCCGTGCAGATGGTGACCTCACTCCATACCGGCCCTATATATGGCTCATGTGGAGCTAGAGATTTGTTTTGGTGTGGAACGGGAACGTTTTGTCTCCATAACGGCCTCCTTTGTTTCCATGGACACACAGAGCAAAGCCGTGGTGTGTTGTGTCCCCGGCCCAGACTCCTATGTGCTTGTTGATGTACGCCCGGTGCCTTTCCGAGGGACACCACACCGGGTAAACCGATCCGCGGGCCGTCAGATGTGCCGCAGCATAAAGGTCGCCAGCGCGGCAGGGGGGCCGGGAACCCAATCCACGTCGGCCCAAACCTCCGGGGATCGGCTTGCTGAGAGCGTCCTTTCACACAGCCAGAGAGTGGAGTACTCTCTGCCAGGCTGCTGGGGATGAATGGCCGGCGCTGAGAAGGCAGCAGGAGAGAGTGCCCCCCCCCCATCCCCACACTCGACCAGACCTGTAAACACAGTGGTTCCTATATGCTGAGCCAAGCGCCTCGGCAGCAAAAAATAGCCTTGACAAGATGTGAGCACCAGGCAGGCAAGCAGGGAGGGGTGGGAACTGACACAACACATGACTAGAGTCCTGACCTTCATTCAGTCCCCCCCAACCGCCCTGTCTTTTCTCCGCCGTCTGCCTTATAGAAAATTGCTGGTGAGGGAAATAAATGGCTTGTTTTCCTTCCCGGGTCGGGCATGGTTACAGTATACACGGGCTATGCCTTTCCCCATTATTGATTTAGCTTTATAGCTCCTTTGACCTAGTGTTATCAACAGATGATTTGCAATGCCTGTATATAACAGGACCAAATTGTTTTTTACACACCAGTGCTATTGCAGGTAGTCAATAATTGTGGACAGTTGCAAACGCCACGCGATGTTTCGTGTTCTACAAGTAGCGCGTATTGAGCTGTCTCTTTCCTCGGTGAGGTCATGAGATGAGCTGTTCATTGATGGAGGAAGTGACCCAGCCAAGCAAGTTATTATGGCCTGTTAGAGCGTTTCCTCCCTTCACAGACCCTGCCGCTCACTCTGCAAGAGGGCTTTCCACATTCGCTGTCTAATGTTGTTTCAGCGCTGCATATTATGCTGAGAGCCGTTAGACCCCATTGATCGTAGCTTTCCATGGAAGGAAATGGACAACATTTTGTGTAATGTGGCTCTTTTGTTTCACCGAAACCTCTCTTTTGTAAAGTCTTCCTGTTATGAGGATCTGATTCTATAGACATTTAAAAAAAATAAAAACTTTTTAGCTCAGACTTTCAATGTGTTGTTATTTGTTCCTGCTCAAAAATATTTGAAACTCCTCTGTCCCTGTTAGTTACAATGTCATTTAACCTTTGGCGAGGAAACGGGTTGGGTGTGTGCAAGTTATTTAGGCGGCGTATTTACAAATTGTTACAGTAAACGTGTCCTCCTTTTGTCTGGAATGTCTCTCTCTCTCTCTCTCGCTCTCTCTCTCTCTCTCTCTCTCTCTCTCTCTCTCTCTCTCTCTCTCTGGATTGTCCGTGTTATGGCTCAGCCTTTCTTTTAGTTACCTTATAGGGTGATTTCTATATAGGTCTGATTGTCTGTCTAGTCTCGCACTAGTAGAGAGAGCTACTGCATGCCCTGGAAGATCAGACCTGAATTCTTTGATTCAACGTAAAGAGGCTTGATAGAATTTGCTGCTGGTTGCTTTAAGCCTTCGCTCGCCTTAAAATCCCTTGCAGGGTTAGCCAAATGCAAATCATTTCCACGCTCAGGCACGTTTAGATTAATTAGTTGTGACTAGGAACAATGTAATACGCATTTGCACTTGACAGATGACGGGCATACAGCTTTTTTTAATGAACACAACAGGTCGTCAATTCCGTCTTGAGTTTCGTTACCAGCGGGGAAGTTTCTCTAGAGCTGCTCCGGAAAGAGTCAGCCTTGTTCATCCAGCGAGCAAGCCCATAGTTGGCACAAATTGCTCTCTTTATGAAACAGGCTATTTTGGCAGGAAACCTTTTTGAAACGTAACTGCACTCCGGGGGGGGGGGGGGGGGGTGGTATGTGCGGGGGACCCGCCTTGGCTTCTTTACTCCCATGTTGTGGCCGCGGACGAAAGGTGGTGGGGCTCCACTGTTTGACCCCCCCGTCTCACAGTGACGTTTTCCCCTCTGTGCCCCCCAGGCGTGGTGGAGGGGGACATGGCGGCCGTGGAGGCCTACAAGTCCTCCGGCGCCGACATCGCCCGCCAGCTGACGGCCGACGAAGTGCGCCTCCTCAACCGGGCGTCGGCCTTCGACCCGGGCTTCACCCTGGTGCACCTGGCCATCCGCTTCCAGCGGCAGGACATGCTGGCCATCCTCCTGACCGAGGTGAGCCGGGGCGGGGGGGCTGGCTCTCTCCGCTTTCTCCCGCCGTGCCGGGAAGGGATTAAGAGGTGTCTACTCTCCAATACGCAGCGACCTCATAGTATCCGGTAATGCAATCTTCTCTGAGAGGGCTGGGGCCTTGGATATACGCTGAGCGGATTTGACAGTATACGTTCACCCGAACGGCCCGGCCAGCCGGCTACAAAAGCTCTTATCAGCAGAATGGTTGGATTTACTACGAGGCCCCGCGGGAAAAACCCACTTTATAACGTTTGGCGTGTTCCCAACGGGAAGAAATTAATGTCTGTTGTTGTTTTTAAAACCCTATATGTTTCTTTATGCTGTTCTTCTGTCGAAGTAGGACAGATATAAGAGGGTGTCCCTATTGTGGCAGCACAACATGGGTCAAGGTTTGATCCCGTTAAACCTCTGACTTTTACCCCCTTAGTAATCAGGCACGCTGGGCCACTTCAAAGCTGCCTGAATGAGGAGAACCCGGGGGGAGGGGTGGGGGGTGGGTCTGATATTGAGAAGTGTCCTTTGGTTGCAACACTCAGCCCTGAGAACTTAGGCAAAACTCTAAGCCCCAGCCCGTCAGGCTGGTCATACGGTCCGCAGAGGAAGTCCGCAGTGTTCCTGCCTTTGTTTTCCAGGGCGACATGGCTCAGGCTGCCTCTGTTGGAGGACGCTCCGCGTCATCCCCGCGGCACGTTGACGGCAGCGGCAGCCCGACATAATGACCGTAATTGCAGGGGAAGCGTACTTTGAGGATTAGGGGGAGGGGGATTAGCCCGGGCCGCGCCGCCGCCATTGGTCCCCGGGCGGTGACGTCACAGAGCCCTCCGGGGAGAGGGCAGTGATTAGGGCCAGTCACGGAAGGCCAGGCGGTGACACGAGCAGCGGGCCAGGGCCGGGCAGGCATGCCGGCTGGGAGGGAAAGGGACGAGCTGTTTACAGCCTAAACGCTTGTATCCAAGGTGGGAGGCAGAATGGGCCGGAGCAGAAATGGGATGGGAGTGGTTTGTTTATGCGTTCCTCTGAAACGACTCCTACACCCCACAGAATTTGGTTTCTCCTGTTATTGTACTCCTAGAATCTTCATCTGTATGATGCTCTGTACATCTTTCCTAAAATACTCCTCACACAAACTTAAGGCCCCTTTTTGTTGGTTTCCTCTGGCTAATGTGCCCCCCCCCCTCACCGCCCCTGTCCCGCCCCCAGGTATCCCAGCAGGCGGCAAAGTGCATCCCGTCGCTGCTGTGTCCCGAGCTGACGGAGCAGATCCGCCGGGAGATCGGCGCCTCGCTGCACCAGCGCAAGGGCGACTTCAACTGCTACTTCCTCTCCGACCTCGTGACCTTCACCCTGCCCGCAGGTGACCTCTCGACCCCCTCCCCCACAACGTGCAGCCCTCTCTGCATCCCACGTCTCTCTAATCATAACCGTAGCAGCATCTCAGCCGGTGGTGACGCAGGTCATGGAAATGGGCACAGTTCTTGTTGTGTCTGCTCGGTGAAATGTTCCATATGAGTCATGAGGGAGGAGGTAGACTGTAGGGTGGCCTCCTTGAGCAGATAGGAGAGAAGACAGCCCCCCCCCCCCCACGGCCCCCTGGCCCCTGTTGAACTAATGTGTTCATTGAGACGCACACAATGCTTTTCAGACTTCCTGCCCCCGTCGGGTTTCGGAGCCACCGCCTGCAGGGCTAAAGGATTAGGCAGGGTTCATGGGAAGATGTGAACACGTTTTCTTTCTCTCTCTTTTTTCCTCCCTCCCCTCCCTTCTCCCCGTATGCCGAGTGTTTCTGTGTAGGCAGCACTTGGCTCGGGGCCACAGAAAGGGCCGCCTCTCTCAGACAAAGTCAGTGCACTCACTGTTGAGCTTGAGAACAGCCGCCAGTGTTCTGCCCCGTCTGCGTGCACAGTTCACATGCACAGAGCCGCGGCCGTCCGCAGAGACGCCTTGTGTGCTCGCCTGTTGTTTGTAAAAAAAATGGCAACTCCTTACTTTGACGGGAGCTGCAAAGGCGGGCGTCTTCTGTTTCGCATCTGTGTTCTGGGTAGTTTTTTTTTGTGTGCGTGCGTGCGTGCGTGTCAAAAGGCACCTTGATAGTGTCAAATCGCTTGTATCTGACGCGTGCTTTGTTTTTTCCTCTTGCAGACATAGAGGACCTGCCGCCCGCTGTGCAGGAGAAGCTGTTCGATGAAGTGTTGGACCGAGACGTCCAGAAAGGTGAGGAGCGCGTGGCGCGGCACGCTCTCCCCACCGAGACGCCTTCATTCCCACTACTAGGAGATTAACCCTCCCTTCATCATAGGACGGCTACCTGCAGCTCACCGCTCCAGCTAGCCTGATTAGCCTTATTGAGCTTTTCCATTTCCCTCCTACCCGTTTGCACTGTCTCGTTCTCTCTCTCTCTTTCGCTCTCTCGCACACACATACGCACACACTATCCTTGCCTTCGCCGTGGCTGCTTGTTAGTGCTGCAGGTCTCCGAGGTGTCCTATTTAGGCCTCTGTAATTGGGTTATGGGGGGGGGGGGTGCTCCCGCCAGGCAGCTCACATAGAAACAGTGGGGCCAGAGAACAGCCAACTCTGTGAAAAGGCTGATTGTGTTCCTTTCCCTCTAACCCCTCCCCCCATCATCTTCTTTCGCTCACTTCACCATTCTCTCTTTCCCCTTTCTATCGCTCTCTCTGTTCTGCCGCCGGTGTAGAACTGGAAGAAGAGTCCCCCGTCATCAACTGGTCTCTGGAGCTGGGCACGCGCCTGGACAGCCGCCTGTACGCCCTGTGGAACCGCACGGCCGGCGACTGCCTGCTGGACTCGGTCCTCCAGGCCACCTGGGGCATCTACGACAAGGACTCGGTGCTCCGCAAGACGCTGCACGACAGCCTGCACGACTGCTCGCACTGGTGAGACGCCCCCCCCGGCCGCCCCTGAGGGTCTGGCGCTCTGCCGCTCATGCTGTGGCCATGTTTTTATTGTCTTGTTATTGTTATTATGGTGCTGTTGTTTTTTTATCCTAATTGTTTAAGGCATGCAAAGTTACCCAATGACTTATACTATACAAAGACTAATCAAATAATAATGCATTATATTTATAAAGCGCTTTTCAAAACACTCAAAGACTTCTCTCCATGTGGACTGTACAATGTCCAGTTGTTTCCAGATATGAACATGCCATGAACAGTCGCAGTGGGATCCCAGTTCCAGCCATTAGAGTGCCCTGTAGTCATCCTTTTTAAGGAGGGTTCTGTGTCTAGACGACATTTGCATATGGAAATGTCATTCTTTTGGTCTCCGTCAACAGGGAGTCCTTTTCACATGCTTGCCCTGGTACTCCTCACAGTCAAATGTGATTTGGGCTCTGGTTAACCCGTGGTGTGTGCCTCTTGCCCACGCCGCCTCTCTGTGTGCCTGGCGCGTAGGTTCTACACGCGCTGGAAGGAGTGGGAGTCGTGGTATTCCCAGAGCTTCGGCCTGCACTTCTCCCTGAGAGAGGAGCAGTGGCAGGAGGACTGGGCCTTCATCCTCTCCCTGGCCAGCCAGGTACACACATCCATACAGAGCATGCATACATAACAGGCATGCACACACACACGGGGCGGGGGCGGACACCGAAAGCGCTCCTCCCCTCACGTCTCTCCAGGGTTTCTAATGGAACCAGGGAGCCGTGTGAGAGGACCCTGTCTGGCGTCCCCTGTTGACTTAGAGGGAGGCGGCGTGGGAGACACAGGGAACGGAGGGTAAGCCGCCGAGAGACCCAGCCCAGATGAACGGCTCCTGTGGCCGGGGCTCCTGGCACGCGAGCCGGGGCCGCTCCGCTACCAGACACGTGAGCCAGGGATTACAGCGGGCGGTCATACAAACAGCAGGGCCACTGCCACCGACCAGGCACCCACACACGGCTCCCTCAGCGTGGAGCAGGAGAGGTGTTCCAAAGAGATCCAATCGGCCTGAACTACTCTCTGGCGGATTACGCCAAAGTCCCTTTTGAAATGAAATGTTGTCGTTCGCTAAGTGTTTTTCCGCGATGACTGTGTCTTTGTCACCTGCTTTGAAAAGGAATTTTGAATAGTTGATATTATATCTAATTTGAATATAATTGTACTTAATACATTCCAATGCGTGTGTGTGTGTGTTTGTTATGCTCACAGCCTGGAGCCAGCTTGGAGCAGACCCATATTTTTGTTCTTGCACACATTCTTCGTAGGCCCATCATCGTCTACGGAGTGAAATACTACAAAAGTTTCCGTGGGGAAACTTTAGGCTACACTCGCTTTCAAGGTGAGACGGGAAGCTTAGATATCTTTCCAATATATTGTTCCAATTTGTTGTTATTCAAGTGCAGTATTTGGGCTGTCTATCTTCGTTCTAAGCCTGTGGTTTCCAAACGGTTTTCTTCCAAGTACTTCTAATTCAGACCCAATAAGGTCTGTGTTTAACCACCAATGTCTCGTTTACACAACTTTCTCGACTTCAACTAGTCCTAGAATTGTGGGACCAGAGGGCTGTAGAATTTAGCCTTACCTTTAGCTAGAAGAACTTTAACTTCCAATTCTTTGCCTCTTTTAGGCCTGACAATATCTCCCCTATGCAACCCTAACCCTTACGTTATACTTCCTATAATTGTACATGTTCAACAGAGGGATGCTGAGGCAAAACTTCACGCACAGCACAAACGAACAAACGGCCCTGATGAGCTATTTTATTCCACACTCGCGTTGTACAGAAATGCTGGCTTCGAATTTTTCCCTCCGTGAGACGCGAAATGTAAAATGGTCGCCTACAGCGAAGCTTCCTCTCATTTAATCGCTCGCACAATATGAATTTGTGTTACTGTCGTGTGTGTGTTTACGTTCATACCTCACAGTGAAAAACAAGGTGGGAGGAAAACATGTGCAGAATTGATAGCACCTTAAATCCGCCACCCTGGCGTTTCACTGTTCCAGAAAGCAACAAGGCTTTCCACTAAATACACGAGCGTGCTCAAACGAAGCACACTTAACAGCAGGCTGGCACTTTTGACATGCAGAAAAGAGACGGAGTTTAACGATTGTTGTAAAAAATACTTTTTGCGACATTTAAATGCAATACTAAAATACCCATATGTACGCACTTCTCAGTTCGGAAACCAATCTTTTGAGTAATATACATTTTTTATCCGCAATTTGGGCTCCGTTCATCTGTGGAGCCCGAACCTGTAAAAGCGATCGGTTCTGTCGTGAAACGACCGAGGGGTTTCTAAGCAGATCCAGCTGGTCCCGACCTCAAATGAGGTCCCCTGTGACATGGGGGTCCCCACAGCCCTGGCCTGTGGGTCTGCCCGCGAGCTTGCACATTATAAAACATGCGAGGAACACATTGGTCCACTGTACTTGTGTGATGTGAAACCCAGAGCGCTGAAGGGCGGGGTTACCCTTTTACAGTGTAGCGGCGCACTGTAAAACAAAAACTCATATCTGACCTCAGCCCACACGCCCGTTAATCATTTTAAATGAGGAAGAAATCCGTGTTCTAACACGCCTCATTTTGAGTATACCGTTCCAAAACTTGACACGGGGGTCACACCTCCTCCAGCTTATGGAAAGTATTCCGTAATGAGAGAGTGGGCCGATGAGTGGGAGGTGGAGTGCCCTGGCCCCCGATCAACAGGGCGCATTAATGGGCCAATGATTTGTAGTGCGTAGCGCTCTATGAGCTCCAGAGAGGGATGGGAGGCCAGCCAGAAAAGCAGCTCTGTGGGCAGAAGGACGAGGAGGAGGAGGGAGACGGAGAAAGACAGGGCACCAGGCTGCGCCAGGCAGCCCGGAGCTGCTCACTCTCTCCTTCCCGGTGCTCACAATGGCCCAGTTGTTCTCCGTGGGGCCCAGCGTCTAGCTACCATTAGAGCCCAGTCAAACACTAGATTGTGCTTGGCCCCTCAAACGTAAACACAGGGTGTAAATTGAGCCCCCTCTGCGCTGGAGACGGGATATATCTTCTGACCGTGTGTGTGTGTGTGTGTGTGTGTGTGTGTGTGTGTGTGTGTTTTTGTAAGGTGTGTACCTACCCCTGCTGTGGGAACAGAGCTTCTGCTGGAAGAGCCCCATCGCCCTGGGCTACACGCGGGGCCACTTCTCGGCCCTGGTGGCCATGGAGAACGACGGCTTTGACAATCGCGGCGCGGGCGCCAACCTCAACACGGACGACGACGTCACCGTCACCTTCCTGCCGCTGGTGGACAGCGAGAGGAAGCTGCTGCACGTCCACTTCCTGTCCGCCCAAGAGGTCAGGCATGCAACGCAATGGACCTTAGTGGGACACATGTTTAACAGATTCATGTGGAATTGAGTTTACTGTGTCTCTATGTGCTTTGCTTGTCACTTAATTCATATCAATGCCGTAACAAATATACAGTTTACTGTATATTTGCATAGTAGGTATTCACTGTTGATTTGGATATCGACTGACGTGTGTGTGTGTTTGCTAGATGGGGAACGAGGAGCAGCAGGAGAAGCTGCTGCGGGAGTGGCTGGACTGCTGCGTGACCGAGGGCGGCACGCTGGCCGCCATGCAGAAGAGCTCGCGCCGCCGCAACCACCCCCTGGTCACCCAGATGGTGGAGAAGTGGCTGGACGGCTACCGCCAGATCCGCCCCTGCGCCTCGCTGTCCGACGGGGAGGAAGACGAGGAGGACGAAGACGAGTGAGCGGGCGGCAAGAACGAGCCTTACAGGCGCTGTGGACGGGAGGCCGCCACCGCCGCCCCATCCCCCCCGCCCCCCCTCCCCCCCCACAGACCACGGCCAGAGGGGAGCAGCCGGACCGGACGCACCCGAGACAGGCCGCCCCCAGACGATGACCCCCCCTCCACGGGCCACGTGGCCCCCTCTGGCAGCTCACAGGCTCCAGAACACGAGGGCGGGCCGGTGGCGAAGGACAGAAGCCCATTCCTCCAGGACGAGAAGGACGACAACAGAGAGGGCGTGTTGAAAACGGAGGGCTGTCCCAGGCGTCGCGTCACGGCAGCGACGTACTACCTTATTGTTTCACATCAAGGATTGTAGTTGGTAACGTTAATCATCATCATCGATACAATTTTCTTTTTGTCTGCTCCTCAAGGAAGTATACAGTGTTGAACCCCGAAATATAATAATGCATGTGTCCTGTAAGTTCAGTAATAGGAAGAAAAAAAAAGCCAGCATCAAGAGGAGGAGTCTTTACAGTGGGCTCCTGAGAAAGCTCATAGACAAGTGCTTTCCTCATGGTTACCCCACCTGTCCCTCTGACCATTCAGTTGTTATTGGAATAAGTGTATGTTGCAATCCCTTACCAGAGAGAACTAGTATATTTAGGAAAGCAATTATATTTAAGGGAATCCTGAAGCTTCACTTGAGAAAATTCTATTTAGAGAATTGCCTGATAGAAGTTTGCTTATAGCCTATACAAGCATTTATCCCTTGTGTGTTTATTAAGGTAAAAGAGCTATTCTATTTTTTTTTCTTGATTGTTAATCCCTTTTGCAAGCCTTCTGCAAAGACCTTCAAAGGTTGGTTCATATTTATTTGTTTAGGAGAGCTAGTGTGCAGGGGCATCGAATACCTTCCTTGGCCCCAGTTTTGGATTGTGTTTTCTCTTTGTGTTTTTGTTTTGACTATTCAATCTTGAAGAACTTTACGTTGCACAAAAATGCATACACTTTCTGAGGATAAACTACAAGTTTACTGACGTTTTTTTTTTTTTATGTGTGATTTAGTACCTCATTTTGATGTGAGAGTGGGTGAATGATGTTGATGGGGAAGAGAGACACCAAACACTCAGCCTCTTCTTTCTCTTGAGTGCATTAACATTAAATCGGACTCACTCATATCTGGATGCTGTCATTGGTTTTTCTTTCTTCTATATCTGTGCATTTGGCTCTGTAGAGATATTACCACTGTGGACTTTGTAAGGCGACCGATGAATTCCTTCATTGAGTTCTTTCTCCGGTTCTTACGGTCGCCATGTAAATACGATCTTTGATTACAAATGCTTTCGTGATAATAGTTCATGAACCATATTTCAGCGTCTTTGAGTGTTTTGAAAAGCACTTTATAAATATAATGTATTATTATTATATGTGTCATTCTCTACGACTATTTCAAAAATCGTTTTCAACGGGGTCAAGCGGCTATGCGGTTGATACGGGTAAGGTGAAACTCCGGAGTGTGTCCCGACGCTCCTAACCCAGATGATCATCACCCCCCCCCCCCCTTCTGCACTCTGATGGGTGTGTGTAGACGCTACCTGAAAGGCTCCATCTCGCCAATGTCCAGGGGGGAACTCAACCCTTGTCAATCTCTTGTCCACCGGCCCCCAACATCAAGGTCAGCAGGAAAGTCTGGTTGCAGTGTCAGATCATTCCCTCTTGAAGTGAAGGTGAAACTTGGTCCTTCCGCCTCCTTCCTACCTCAGGTAATACACTGCTGGCCTCTATTCTCTACTCACTAGCATTGGTCCCTGGACTGTGCACAACAGTTTGACTATCATGACTTTGGATTGTCCAAACGTTTCGAATGTAGAACATGTAAAAAGTACCATTTCTTTCAAACTGTGTTAAAACACCATGCCACTGACTAGACGTTGCACCGGTGAGTTCCAATGACACTGTTGAGAACACTTAAAACAGCAATGTCCTCCCTTCCTGTTTAGAGAAATTGGTGAACAAACTGGCTGTATGGTGCCCCCTTGTGACAAATAAATATGCCTGCACATTGCCAAGGTAACGATAGAGCCACACACAAAGTAATAACAAATATTTCTCAAACCATAATCCACCCCCTCTTCAAACACAAATAATAATAAAAAAACATCATATTGGTGATCCTGATGAGTCATATTTAATTCACCGCATTCGCACATTAATACAGACAGCCGGCGTTTAGAATTGTATCTTTTATTTGAACTGCACTGAATGCTAAATGTTCACCTTGTACAAGAAACAAATACAAATACTCACACTAAAAACAAATCATACTGCTGGCTTCCTCTTCTTTTGCTATTGTCGGGACACTAAGTAGGAGTTTCGCTATTGCTCTCACACGGTACAGGGCGCCCCAAAGAACCTGGCCTTCAATAGAACAAAGAAAATAGAAGAAGGAGAGAGAGAGGGTGGATCACAGAGGACTATGGTTATAGGAACATTTAACTAGGCAATACAAATCTAACAGGACTCTGCAAAACTCTTCAACACCAAAAACATGGGATGCGTCTTGTTATATAAAAATACCACAATGGAGGGGACAAGGGAAGAGAAAATATACAGACTACCCAGATTAGAATTTTTTTTTTTTCCTCAAGACAAATTTTTGGGGAAAAGCAATGTCTGCAAAAAAGAAAAGAAAAGAGAAGTGTTTTCCTGAGTCATTAAGGAATAAAGTCTTACTTTAACCCTTTCCTGTTTCCCGCAGAAAAGAATTGATAAGAGGGAGTCAAACTATTCCCCCCCCCCCCACGTCTGCACAAGGGATGTTCAGACATGTTGTATGTCAGACAATGAGTCACACAGAAATGTCCTTTGCAAAGCACAAAAAAAAATGGAGGTACATTGTCCTCTTAGAGATGCAGAGAGAAATCACACACAAACAACCCTTGTATTGATAATACACAAGTCCTTTCGGCAGTCGCACAACGCACGGCTTGTTGCTGACGACAATGACCTTGTGACCGATGCGAGGCATGGTCTACTGAAACGCGCCATTGAGGGGAAAAGTCACAGTCTGATGTTGTGCTAAAGAGAAGACTCCCCACAGCAAGCTAAGGTCCGACATCTACAAACCTATAAAGAACTCAAAGCGGGGACTAGAAATGAAGGTTTAGTTGAGGGTAGCTTTAGAAACGCTGACCGATAACTTGACCGTAGAACCAGATTTAAAGTACTTTGCTGAACAATGGCCCCGGTGGTACTTAGAATACCAAAACGCTATGTGCTGCAGTGATTGACTCTTATTGAAATAATTTGGGATAACCTAGATCGTAGCCGTGAGTCAATCACCAGCCATTAAGAGATGACTCCCTCCTTTACTATACTGGGTTAGCGTCCAGCAACCAAATGCTCTACAAACACTTTAACACATTTTTGTGATCTCAACTGTCGAGGGTGGGGAAAATGAATTTTGCACACTGACCAACCGACGCACACCGAAGTGCAAAATGTTTCGTGAAACTCCGTAATTGACAACCGTTCTGCGTCGCCGACATTCAACAGTGCCGCTCGATTCCTTCGGGATTGTTCTTTTCAGGAAAGGGTTAAAGTTCACTCTTTAGATTACTATAACTGATGAGCAATCCGGTCTTTTCCTTTCGCTTGATGAATGATAAATATATATATAAGTTTATAATGATTTTTAGTCAATTCTGCCTTTCGGACTGAAGGTCAAAAGAAATATACTCTCTTCTGGAGCCCAATACAGAATGGACTGAGAGATCATCTAACAACACACATTAGTTACATAAGAAGGAGGGGAGGGTGGGGTTAGGAGGGTGGGGGGTAGAAGGTGGGGTTGGAGGAAGGGCTGGTTAGAAAGGGGAGGCGGGGTTGGGTGGCGTAAGGTCCAGTAGCACGTGATGTCAAAAAGTGTCTTTTTTTTTTTTCTTCTCGCCCTCCCGTTGATCGTGTTGAGAAAGTGGGTCATTTCGTTTTCCTCCCCCGTGGGCTCCGAGGTGGGGACGGGACCGAGCCTTGTGGCGTCCGGCGCTGTCCCGCGCCGCGTGGAATCACCAGACCCCGGTCCCAACACCCCCCGACCCCCCGCCCCCCCCCCCCCGACCCCAACGAAGGGCCGGTCCCACGGGAAAAACA
>JAVQJS010113887.1:0-12500 GCA_036024795.1 Galaxias rostratus | reverse complement strand
CTACACTTTTACCTTCTATATTGGGCAAGTCGGTTGCACCTCTGACCTTTTATTCACTAAGACCTCAAAATGAGAAGACTGGGAACTCTATCATAACTTTTGAAATCTCTTTAAGACCCCCTGGTTCAACCTACTCAAATAACAATGGGTACTTGTTGAAAACCAGGGGTAACAACAGCATGTGAGCCATGCAGATTACAATGTCACCAGAGGCTTACTACACATATTTCTTACACACTACTTCCTCAATATTAATATTGTAAAAATATGTATGTAGGTATTTATGTGTTTGGTAAAATATGTATATGGACTATATTTTGTATTTAACTTATGCATTGCCATCTTTTCTAGGTTCCGAATGCCCCTCCTGCTTATGAGAAGATCTCAGCAGGACCTCTACCTCCTCCCTACTCTCCTTAAAGACCACTACAGACCACTCTACATTGGGGCAGAAGGGGCACAACACACTCATATTCACTTTCTTAATTATGTGTAATTTACTTAGTGATATGTAATTTTAAAACTGTTTCACAAAAAAATTAAACTTTTACTAGCAACTAATGATACCAATGCATTTGGTAAATAGTTTGTTAATAATTGGGTTAAGAAACAAATTCAATTCTAAAATCTGTAAAATGGCACAATAAATTATTTTCAATACTGTTGATCTAAGCTGTAGTTTTTACAGTTCCAAGGAAAGATGAACTTTTGGGCCAGTAGAGGGCATATGCCTATCAAATGTAATAGTTCCACATATGCTCTCAGAGGTTCCGCCACATGATTGTCTGTTGAGTTGCCACCTGCCTCGACTAGCTTGCTATAGTTGGTTTTCATTACTGAATTGGTTGTTGCTAGCTCACTTGATAACATGCACTTTGCATCTGGCAAAGTTTGTAATCAAACAACACCACCATTTTAGAGGCATTTAGAATGTCAACGGAAAAGGATTTTGTTATTTTGGCAGGAGGCAGTGTTATTAATTAGCATCAATCTCCGATCTCTCTGGTCATTTTATGACATTTCTTTTTGTTCAAAATGTTGAAATAGTACATTACACCTTTAACATGAATGAAAATCCAACAAAATAACCTCAACATAAACCACAAACGTTCACACAATTAAATGGGACAAGCATTGTTTATTTCCATGCAGAAAATTCCACCATCACCCAACATCCAACATTATTCCCACTAAATACGTTAGAAAAATCTATATGGTAAAAATAAATAAATTGAACTTTCAAACATTTTATAAGGAATCAAACTTTAAACAAATCATTCACTTTTGTTTCATTTAAATTGTGTAAAATGCAGGGTAATTTTCCAAGTACAGAATTTGCTTTATAATATGAATAGGGACAGTTGCACTGTTTGAGAAAGCAGTACATCCAGAATACCCATTTTGGTACATTTCAGAATGTTGCTGGGAAAAAGTCCTACGATCTCAGGTTCACAGAATTAAGAGTAGTAACTGTACTAACCTAACTATGGAATCCAAATGGAAATTGTTCAAGCAATCATGTAAATGCAAAAAATTACAAACACGTTGTATTCAAAACATTTTGTCTACGCTGCCAACCTAGAGAACTAGAGAATTATAACATTGAATATTTTATTACTAGCCATATAATGACTTCCAAACATCTTGTAGGGATTGCTGTTGAACATTCCTCAGAGGGCAAACATTCCAAACAAACGTTGTGTTTTCTAGCCGTCATTAGGTGAGCTCCATCAGCAGTTACTGAGTTTTCAATGCTAGCCCAGCCTTACAACAACAGCAAGCTAAATATTCTACTGGTTATTCTATGATGCACATGGAATATTGTTCTTTGCCAATCAGCTGCTAACTGGGTTGATTGGCTCACTGCTGTCTGGCTGTGCAGACTGCAGGTGGGGAGAGTCTGTGTGTGTGGTTGTGCCGGGAACCATGATGGGAAGTGCTGGGCCAGCGGTGCTGCTAGGAGAGACAACCAGGTGAGCCAGATGTTTGGTACTGATGACTGGCAGACCTGCAGGGTGGACCAGGCATTGGACTGTGTTCTGAGAGGCCCCATCTGGACTCACGTGAGGCTTGGATGACGTTAGATTAGTGTGTATAAGTTGAGCCGAGCTTTGTAGTGGGGTCCTGGGTGCTGCTTGCGTAGCAGTGGAGAAAAGGACAGGCTGACTGATCGTGTCAGATGCTGAGTCTTTTCCAAACGGCTGGGCCGAAGTCTTTATGATATGGGATGGAGGCACAGTGGCAACAGGCAGTGATTGCATCCGGAACACCCTGCTTCCCATGGATGGGCCGGCCATCGGCAGCACTTGTGCCGCCCTTGGGCTGGCTGTCTGAACGGCTGGTGCCACCTGTGCTGTAACGGCTGCGTTAGTAAGTCCAGTGCCCGTCACGGTGTGCTGGTGTACAGAAGGAGCAGAAAGTCTAAGTGCTGCTTTGTGGAGCAGTGTACCCGGTGGCCTTGGAGTGGCCGTCCCTGGGCCAAGATGGCTGAGGAGTGTGGGGCCCAGAGCTGGTAGGGGGCTGGTTAACACGCATGTAGGCTGGGTGAGAAGAGGGGGCAGAGGGGCCAACGACGGGATAGCTGGTGTGGGTAGGCCAGCAACGGGTGTGCTGGGTACGACAGGGGTGGACACAGGGATCCTGAGCGTGGCTGGGGCCGGGGGACCAGGGGCTGTGGATGATCTACATAGTACGTGCGGGGGTAAACATGGTGTGAGAGGCAGCTTAGCGGAGGGTACGACCGTGCCCAACGCAGGTGTACGAGTCAGAATAGGGGAGACTGGGCCAGCTAACCTGGGTGGACCTAGAGCAGGTGATAGTACCCCCGGTAACCTGACTGTGGACAAGGTAGACCGCAGACTAGAGCCCCCTGCAGACAACGGTGACACCCGTGGAGCAGCAACCACACCAGGCAAGCCAACAGTCAACCGAGCGGGCCTCAGAGTGGGTGTGCCAGATAACCGGACGGGGGATGCCCAGGGTATGGCGGGGCTGGGTGGAGTTGCGGTGGCCAAGCTGGGTCCCCTTGGTGAAGCGCCTGCTGCGGTGATGGTGGTAGTGGTGCTGGTCGTGGGTGGTGGAGCGGGGCTGGTGATGATGAGGACATGGCTGCCCGGCCCCAGGCCCTGAGGGGGGACCACAAAACGAGTGCCATTGAGGACGATGTGGGTACCGGCCGCTAGCGGGGCCGACGTGTTGATGACTATCCTCTGCTGTACGGTGCCCGTGAATGCTGAAGTGACGGGGTGGGCGATGTTTCCGGACGCCCCCAGAAGTTTCATCAGGGAGGAGGGCTGTGCGTGTGGGACCTTGGATACAGTTGTGGGTGGGGTGGCCGACGGCTGGGCAAGCGTGGTGGCCACATGGACACGGGAATGATGGGACTGAGGGCCGGAGACCGGAGGTGATGTGGAAGCATTGACTAGGCCATGATGTGTGGCCGTGACTGGAGCTGGTGGACTACGGATCAGAGATGGCTGCGTGACCGCGGTGGGCGGCGATGGAGAAAACGTTTTTCCTGCTCCAGCTGAGCTGCTAATGGTCGTAGTGGTGGTGGTGACCATGTTGGGATTCCTCACAAACACCAACCCACTGGAAGTAGCTGCTGCTTGGCCTGATCTGGGGCCGGACCCTGGTGTGCTTACAGAAGGTGACTGGGGCAGAGAGCACACTGTCTGACTGAGTGTGTTGGTGCTGCGTCCAGGCAGCCGGATTTGGACACCTACAGATAGAGGAAGACATAGTTACTTACATGGACTGAGGCAAGTCAAGTCAGTATACGATGTGAACCGAAAACTACTGAGGATCCCAAGCCAGCACACCGCAGTTTCAACAAGGCAACATGCTGGCTTTGAACAGATTGGAGTAGTGTTTAGGCCATGGCCACACTAACCTGATGGGAGAGTGAGACTCTGCAGTTTGGACAGGGCCTCTGCTGGTAACCTCGCTGGCTGTCCATCTGCTGCCGATGCTGCGGGCTGGTTCGGAGCGCTTCCTGCTGAGGGTTTGGAGAACGCCGGCGCCGACTGACTGACAAACATGACCCTTGACCCCGAGAGAGCCGCGTCGGGAGAGGACGCCACCGTGTTTGGCACAACGTTAGCGGCGGGGGACGATGGAGGAGACACCAGGATGAACTTGGTGAACAGGGACCTCTCGTCCGGAACCCCGGCTTGCAGCGCTGACTTGTTGATACACTGGAGCACGTTAGCGGGAGGAACACTCCTCGCCATGGGGACAGGCATGGTGCTTTTAGGTGGAACAGATACAGGTGTGCTTTCCACAACCGTAGGAGAAGCTTGCCCAATCTTGGCTACAGTCGTAATGTTATAACTGTGGTTCAAAGAGAATGGGACATTGGAGCCTGTGGCCTGGCTAGCTGGGATTGCTGTTGGAATGGTAGCGAGCTGAGGCAAGGGTTGTGCTACTGAGCTAGTTGTTGCTGCTGCTGCTGCTGCTGCTGGGATTGAGGAAGAGACAGACTGGGAAGGGAGAGGAGCAGACGGGCACAGTGAGGATTTTGAAACCAGAAAGGCTTTGAACTGGGGGCAGATGGAGATGACAGGGCTTGTGGGTAATGAGCCCAGTGAATTCGGGTCCATGGACGATTGGACTTTGACCACGCCAGTGTTGCCCCCTCTAGTGGTCACCAGAATGGACTGAGAGTCTCGGATGCACACGGTCTTCAGCTCCTGCCTAGTCTCACTGGGAATACCAGTGTCACTGGATATTGCAGGGGCAGGTGGGGAGGAGATGGGGGATCTGCTCGGCGAGGGCGTTTTGGACAAAGGGGTGCTGGCTCTAGGACTGCAGGGTAGCGAAACCACCTTGAAGCCCGGGCTGGCTGCGACAGTGGGGCTCTGAAGACGAGGCGAAGAGGCTGGAGAGGGGGTCCTCACCGTCCGGGGATCTTTGAGAGGAGCCACCTGCTGGATGGGAATCTTACTGTCGGGGATGGTGAAGCCGGACACGCTGGTAGAAAAGGCAGTGGGGATTTTGGAAGCGGGGGGCGGGATGGTGTTTGGGTGTTGTGGTAGCAGTAGCTGCTGCTGCTGATGCTGCTGCTGCTGGAGAGGTTGATTCTGCTGTTGCTGTGGCAGTGCAGCAGTCTTCTCTGGAACAAGCAGGTTGTGGGGGAGAAGGACCACCTGTTGATAGGTCTTCTCCCCGGTCTTCTGGTCCACCACAGGCTGAACAGAGATCTTCATAGGGCTGCTGCTGCTGCTGCTGTCTTTCCTCAGCAGGTGGCCCAACCCCTCTGCCATCTTATACACCAGCTGAACGGGAGTCTTTGGTGCTGCTGCTGTCTGCTGTGACACAGGGTTACCAGCCGCTGTCGTCGTTGTCCGTGTTATTGTAGCTGACGCTAGCTGCCTACAAACAGGTACTGACTGCTTTGGAGGATGTTGCTGGGCTGTGGGTTTCTGGTGCAGGGGGATGGGTATTACCTGCGGGGACAGTGGACTTGGCGCTTGAGGTGGCTTAGCCAGCGTGGGGTTCGGCATGGAGACCACCCGTGCTTGACCGTGTGTCTGCTTGATCAGGGACAGGTGGTCGGCCGGCCTTTTCATTAAGGTCACTTTGTTGCCCACGCTCTTCGCTAGCAGGGTGGGGATGGGCGTGTAGCCCTTTGGGAGCCCGATGGTCGGGTGGAGAATAACAGGTCTAGATGGGAGCTGAGGGGAACCTTCAGACGGTGGTTGATCGCTGTCCGGTCTATCCGTTTTAGATCTGTGCTGCTGTAGAGACTCCGAGGTGGCTGTTGGGTTTCCACTGGTGGTGGTGCACAGTCTCTTGTGGGGGCTGAGGTCTTCGTCTGTGCTGCTGGACAGTCGTTTCAGGGGGTTGTGGGACAGGTTCCTCCTGGTCAGCAAGTTGTCCCCAGCAGAGTCAGTCACCAACTGTCTGGAGGCGTCTATGGAGCAATTTTAGAATAAGTTGTCAAAACACCGCCTTCCATTCTAATCTGTACGGGATCAAGTGAATTGTCACCAATTGAAGATGTCACTATATGTTTTATCCATTTCAAAGAAAAAAACTGTCCATCATGTAAATATTTTGAATAGTCACCTATCCACCTCGATTATCTTTGTGCACTCTGTGTAAAGTGTGTGTCTGTGTAAGTAAAGTGTGTGTGAATGAGTGTACCTCCGCTCCACAGGCCCCTGGGGACAGAGTGCTCCAGGGGGTCTTCCTCCTCAGTCAGCCTGCCTGGGTCAGAGCAGGTGAAACTCCCAATGCTCATGTCTTCCTCGTCCTCACTCGACGACACGCACTCCTCGCGAACAAAGTTGTCGTACTCTGGGTGCTTTCTGAAGTTGTCAAAATCCCTTTTCAACCGTAACCTAAAGTGAGGAGAGAAAGAGTGGAATCAGTGTTCAGTTTGTATATAAAAGACCAATGCTAAAAGATAGAGAAAGCAAAGATGGCAATTGAAAAAACCAAATCTAATAAGACTGTGGCAGTGCCCGGTTGCCAGTCCTTCAGAAGCCAACAGCCACTAGTCAGCCAGCGGGTTTACCTGTTCCTGTGGAAAGCCTTGATCAGCTTGGGTTCCCATGGTGACAGCTCATTGAGCAGTCTGATCAGGGTGATATGGAGCTCCTTTACCGACTCTCTCTTCTGGAACCAGCTCATTTGCTGCTGACGAGATGACAACCCAACACGCTATTAGACCACCAACTAAATCATCACCTGAGTGAGTGTCTGTGAGAGATTGACATTATTGTGATTGTCATTATGTCTTAACCATCATTGTGTATGGGGATGAGTTGACTGACACACATACTGATGGACTGTGGTAAACGTATTGGTGGACACGTAATGTGACTTACTGATGCTCTCTTCTTGGTGCTCTCCAGCTCATCCAGCTCATCCTCTGTCTTACTGATCAGCTCCCTCAGCTCCTCCAGACTGGTACACACCAGCTACACCAAAGATATTGTTACATTTAGTCCATTGTCGACCATTTTATCCAAAGCGACTTGCAGTGAGCCTAAAGCGTTAAAGTACTGTCATTTAACGTTTTGCAAACAAGCGTCAAACGAGTTGGGAAAATTACGGTATTGCATCATAGGGGGTCATTCCTGGATTTGTTTTAAACTCTAGTCATCAGGGCGAGTCTTTTCTGTTTTGTGTTTGGTTTGCACAATGAGCTATGGGAATTGTAAATTAACATTTAAAATGCTGGTGGTCGGAAAAATAAGGGTTAGGAATAAGGCCACTTACATTGATCCTAAGACCTGGATAGGTTCAATACACTACTTTAATTTAACCTGAACAACAGCATGTATCATTTAAGAAAATTTGCAAATGATCACTTTAAGTGTTGGAGAGAGAAAGGGAGAGGTGAAGGTAGAGAAAAAAAAAAGAAG
Source organism: Galaxias rostratus (assembly GCA_036024795.1). Classification (NCBI taxonomy): domain Eukaryota; kingdom Metazoa; phylum Chordata; class Actinopteri; order Galaxiiformes; family Galaxiidae; genus Galaxias; species Galaxias rostratus. Next base: position 5,127 of record JAVQJS010113887.1, on the reverse strand, counting down.
ATCGAATCATTCTGTATTTATCACTTAATGTCAGTGGTTGGGAAACCAAACAAACTCAAAACTGAATTTCCTCCAATTAATTCAATCAAAGAATAAAAAGTACCTTAAAAGTCCCCTCAACCGGTTCTTCAAGTTTCGTCTTCCTTGGAGATGTCTTTTGGGAATCTTTTTCTAACAAAGGAGAGGATTATTTTCACAATGATAAAACATAAAATCATCAAGACAAAAAAAAGAAGAAGATACAATGTCAGAATAATCCAAAGAGAAGCCAACAAGATTCTCACCCTCCATCTTGTGCTTGTCCTTAGTAGTGGCGGCAGCGGTAGCCTCTTTCTGTAGACTGGACTTGGCGGCGTTGGCCTGCCTCTGACGGGTCCTCGCCCCACTCCCCTGCTGAGGCTTCTGCTCCTCTATCCCCCCAAGACATGGCTCCATCCCTGGCTCTTGCTTCCTCTTCTTCTTCTTGGTCTGGATCCGGTCTTCCTCCATCGTCTCTGCAGTGAGGTTGGATTTGCACGGGTAGTCGGGGACGGGCTGCTGGAACTCCAGTTTTGCAGGACCACCACAGCTGCAGTTGTGATCCTCAGACTGGGTTCTGGAACCTTCAGCGTCGGGTCTTGAACAATCCAAACACGGGGCGGAGTGCCCGTCAGACATTTTCCCCTCCTGTTTTACACAGGCGCCGGTGGACCTAGCTTGAGTGGACAGGCTGTTGGTGTTGGAGCGGGCTGGGGAGCGTCCCATGTAGCTGTGCTCTCCTACGCTGAGGCAGGGCTCTGGGACCTCGGCTTTGACACATCTCTGCTGCCCTAAGACCGATGGAGACCCCCTTCCCTCTTTCAACGAGACTCTAATGGGTTTGCTCTCCACCTTGGACTCCACCTTCACCATGACCCGACCACGGGTTGAGTCTCTGTTAAGGCGGGACCGTGTCGAAGGAGTCCTAGTGTTTAGCAGACTGTGGTCGGGTTTGCGGTCTTCTTCGTCCGACGATTCAGAATCCTCCTCGCTCTCTTCTCCTTTCAGCAACCACGCCCCGTTTCCAACATTCCGTCCTCTGAAGACCGCCGGCAATTGTTTTTCATCCTCTTCGTCTTCGTCCTCCTTTGACGACGACGTGGAGGAAGAAGCGGACGACGTGCGCTCCGTTCCAGCGGAGGCCGCGTCACACGCCCTCTCCTCCTCCTCTCGCTTTGTGTCTTCCGCCTCCTTCCTCTCGCCCTCGGCCAGCTCCACCCTCCTCACCCAGACGGCGGGCAGGGGGAAGCGAGGTGGCGTGCTGGGGCTCTGGCAGTATATCCTCAGGTCCGCCCCGCAGAAGTGGGGGAAGTGGATGTAGGCGTTGTCCTTGCCGTCGTAGCCCAGGACGGACTCGCGACACTCGTGGATGGGCTGGCCCAGCACCACGTCCTGCACGTCCTTCTGGGTCTCGTAGATGTTGTCGCACAGGGCCTTGACCAGCCACACTCGCTGGTAGACGGGCAGCAGGTGGAAGGGTGTCTCCTCCATGGGGCTCACTTCACCCAGGATCTGGAAGAACTGGTAGGACAGCCCCAGGAGCCCCGCCCGCACAGCCTGGCAGGAGGGGCACAAAAGAAAAAGGTTAGGAATCAAACCAGTGGTGCTTAGGAGCTTTATCTATGAACATCAGGAAGCCGAAAGGAAACACAAAGACCACGTGAACATGGCACAAGTGAGCATGCAAACCAACCTGCTCCTTGGCCGAGCCCACTGCTCGGTACCAGCCCTGAACCTTCTGCCTCAGCTCTGACTCCCAGCGGCGATAAGGCAGCGCGGGTCGTCGGTTCAGGGTCGGCCGCCGCTGTGGGGAGCAGAGGAGGGACGACATGATCTTGGACAGGAAGACGCTGCAGCGAGGCATGAGGAGGCAGCGCTCCAGCTCAAAGAAGATAATCTCGGGGAGGTTGAGGGCGGTCTGGGCCAGGCAAAGGAAGTGGCCGATGGCTGGGAGCTCCCACAGGGTGCTGATGGTATAGGGAGAGGTCTGGCTCAGGAGACTGCGCTCCCACTCCTCCACCTCCTTGGCTGATGTCTCCTCCGCCTCCTTCTTGTCCAACTCACGCTGCCTGAAACTCAAATTGTGGTGAATGTCAACACTTGGTATTAAGGTGCAGTAATCTCAGTGTACTCTTTAAAGAATTGTTTTCTATACATGTTGGTTAAGGTGGTTCTTCCACGCATATTACCCAAGTTAAACGTGGTGGTCATATCCGCTGGGTAAACAACATTTCAATAATGTGTTCTAATGCACACTAATCAATAACAGTTGAAGATCAAATGTAATGGGAATAACACTAAGGGTTTAATATACATTTTGCCTCCCCCTAACACACACACACACACGGACGCACCTCCTCTCCTCCTTGGCTCTCTGTTGCTCTTCCAGACGGAGTGCCTGGACCATAACAGACTCGTGCCCACCAACAGTGATGGTTGCCAGGCTACGAGGAGCAGACCTCCTTCTGGTGGAGGTGCCCCCTGACCCGCGCTCCTCCTCAGCACCAAAGCGACCTTTAGAGGTCACCGCCAACGCTGTCCTCTCTCGCAGCGTCCTGGTAAAACAGAATAAAAATGCTCAATGCTGCTGCTATCCTTCATAACAATCCATTTTTTCTACTGACCAATTTAATGAGCTGTTCATAAGAAAAAATGATTGCGTGTTTTTAGTATTGTATATAATAGTATATAGACTACCTAGAGAGCAGGGTTAGTTTTTGCTCCAGCATTATCTCCAGTTTCTGAGCCTGTTTGGACACCCAGTGGTCCACTCCATGGTGTCGGTAGCAGTTCTCCAACATCAGCCGGAAGTCTGCCACAAACTCTGTTATTGTCTCGTACTCTCGGTTCGTAAACTTCTCCTCCATCCTCCTCAGGCACATGGACTGGCGAAGTTGACCCTGGCCAGGACCTCGACCCAGGCCTCTGACTCCACCGATACCCTGGTGGGTCTCTCGATGGCCAATGGGGTGAAGAAATGGTGCTGTGATGCCTTTGTGCTTGTCCAGCAGGAAGCAGCTGAATATCCTGTAAGCCTGCTGACATTCGTAGCTCAGATCTTCATCGTCGTTGAAAGTGTTGGTGGAGATGCAAACCTCAGGCACAGAGAGGTCACTGTTGGATATTTCCGGCACCCCATCATCACTCAGAGAAAGGAGATCGTTGCACCCTTCCCCAACCCCATCGTCAAGACCAAGGTGCTTCCCTATAACATGTTCCAATTGGCAGTTTCCATTTCTAAACCGATCCTCAGTTACTACGAAGTCCATACATTCTGTGCTGCCACTTATGCTACTGCTGTGCCACTTTGTCTCTGCGGAGGATATTGTATGGATGTTCTGCTGCCCTGGGTCTGGATCAGACATGGCAATATCCTGGCTGTTAAACTGTAGAACTGTATCCGGTGCAATGGGGTAATGGATAGATATTAGGTCGGATGTATCCAGGTCCATGGCGCTGGCCTAGTAGTGATATGATTTAAGTACCTGGGATGGGTAACGGGTGTCAAGACCTACCATTATGCTAAGGTTGGCTAATCATTCCACACTAATTTGGAACAAAGTATAAGATATACATTCGACAATGTTTTGGCACGCAATGAATGGTTCACTGTAAATCCAACTTGCTAAACGAGTGTGTAATTTACCCTAAGACTATTTCTTGTTGAAACCCAAACAAGTCGTCACCACATCATGCCTCGAATGCCGCTTTTGCTTGTTGCTTGCAACAGAAAGTTGTTTTATTACAAAGTTTTCAGATGAGCTTCCGATCCTGATACGTCCTGTTTACAGGACTAATTATGGCATATGTTTTCTAAATCAATCCACAGCGATTTAAAGATAGGCTAAGACCCCGCCAGAGAAGGCTGGCAAGCCAAATCTCATACCTCAGACTTTTCTGTGCGGCTCCAGTTAAACAGCCGGGCACCCCGCGCGATACTAGCGCTAGCGTGCCTTCTTGCCAGATTGCTGGCTAGTTTAGCAAGAATCTAGCCTAGCAAGCTATTGTTTCCAAAGTGAGGCCTGTACTTGCTGCAGTTGCTCCACATCAGTGATTATTTTGAGTCCAATTCAAGCTTCACATCGTTTTAAAAAGTTGGGCAGCCACCCTATGTAACAAGTGTACACCATGATGTACTGATGACAGTCAATGGCTACCTGGCTAAACTAGCCAAAATAGCCGATTATTCCAAATTCCCATCATTATAACTAGCACGCTAGCGACCTGGCTATCAATAACAAGCTATCTACTTTATCTGACAGCGATATTACAACCTGTCAACATTGTAATTGTTTTCTCTAACGACAAACAATCCCCTTGAAAATAGTGTCATACAGCTGTACAGTTACTCAAACAAAGTAGCCAACTATACGGGTTTGCTTGAAGAATACTTGGAACGTTGTCCACTTCCACCTCTGTGCGTGCACTCAGTGCAAGTGAGCGCACCCTGACGTAGAGTCGCGTGTCACACTTTATGTTTTGGTTTCATAACTGATCAGATTGTTTTGAGCTGTTGTGTGGCATGTCCAGTTTAATTCATAGATACTTGTCTGATCATTCGTGGTATATGACCCGTCATGTACCAGGATAGTAGTTATCTTTTTATTGGCAGTTTATTTGCAGACTGAAAATGCATTGGCAAAATAAACTCATCCTTTTGTCAATCAGTAAGCCGTCCCTCACCAACACATATCTTTTAAACAAAAACCTTATATCCAGTACGTCTACCTAGTACATGTAGAAAGTAAAACACTTTTTTAACCGGTAGATGGTGACATACACCAATTAATATTGTAGGGTTAGTGTGTGGGTAATAAGAACTGTCGAACTGTATGAGCCACATGGTCTGCAGTATGCACGTTTTCCTTAGTGTTTTTCTGAGTTTGAGAGGCAATAGGCAAGAGGCTTATTTCTCTCTATGTAAACATTTTACCATCGGATCCACCCCTCGATTGTTCCAATTTGTGAAAAGTAATATACTATACATGCTAGTACACATAGCTATACTTTACTATACTGCACTACACTGCACTACCATATACTATACTATACTATACAATGCTATACTATACAATATGTCAACTCTAGAATAATTTGGAAACATGGTAC
>JAVQJS010113876.1:0-13724 GCA_036024795.1 Galaxias rostratus | reverse complement strand
ACCTGGGGTCAAGAATGTATGCATGTATTTAAATACAAGTGTGTCTTCATTTCATATGGGGATGGCTGTTTTGGAGGTTAAGTCTAGATTTTCCCAAGGCCTGAAATCCAATGGAATAGCATCTGCATTTACAGAACACGTTCACAGACTACATTTTCTTTTCAAAATAGTTGCTTTTTCAGGGGAGCTTCACCATTAGGTCATTAGGGGTTCGAAAAACAAGTGAAAATTTTGGGATTTTAGGACGCCCACCTGCTCCAGGACATCCAGTTTAAGGTCCAACTTGCTGAGCACCACGTCACCTCCCCAGAGGGAGAGCTGAAGGTCTGACGGCTTTAAGTTCTTGATGTACTTGTTCACATAGCTCATCAACAGGGGCGTCACGTAGGACTCCAACATCTTGCCCCACCCCCTGTCTTGAAAACAAAGACGCGCATAGGTAAACATTGGACATTTCAAACCAGACTTTGACAGGTGGCCAGGCCCTGGTCACAGGTTTTTCACATAGAAGCAAAACATATTGGTGTCATCATTGACCCACAGTCCTATATTTCTCCAGCCATATCACCTTTGGTAATAAAATCTACATACTACCACCTACAAAAATATAGCAAGAGCCAGATGACTCGCGTCCCAACAAGATGCATGCATTTATTACCAGTAGGCTTCTCTCTCTCTCGGGTATTCAGAAAAAGACACTTGTACATTTGCATATCCAGAATGCTGCCGCCAGACTTTTAACAAGGACTAAAATATATGAACATATTACATCAATGATGAAATCACAACTTCCCGAGTCAGACAATTTGTTTTACAGTGCTGGAGCTCACTAACAAGTCGCAAACGTTATTTGGGCCTGAAATCAATGATTGATGTGCTATTGTGTGAACCATCTAGACCCCTCAGGTCATCTGGAACAGGTCTGCTAACCGTCCCCAGAGTTCAAACCTGAAAAAGCCAAGCAGTGTTTACCTACAATGCAGCAAATAGCTGGAATAAACTCACAGAACATGTGAGATTCGCCTGACAACGTTTAAATATATTTCAAAAAACGTATTTGATCATGATTTCATATTAGTGGGAACATTTCATCGCAAAGGAGTTTTGTCTTTCTTAGCCATTTTTATTTTCTCATTTATTTTCTCGTTGCTTCTAGTGTTCTGTTCTTGTCCTTGCATGTTTCTGCTTGCCTTGTGTAACATCACATTAAGTTACCTCTGTGTATGCCATGTGTATTCATATACAATTTCTTTGGTTTGATTTAGAGGTAAAAGGCTTAATATACCCTTTACCTGTTTGGTGACTTTTGAATCCAAATTCAGACCATCATCCGTGTTAATAATCTTGACAAGCTAAATATACTTTCAAGTTTATTTCTTTGCTTTTTCTCAGAAATGTGTTCTGACTGTCAGTAGTAGATCCTGCGCTGACCCCTTTTTATCTTGTGTTTCATTGTGAAGTGCTGCCGTCTTATATTTACCTCGTTTTTGTTCACCACAAGGACCTTGTCTAAGATGCACGTTTTAGTTTTTTTATTATTGGGACATAACCAACATTAGCTGTAGTTGGCCGATAGAAAATTGTATTTGCTTTATAGAGTTTTAACATAAAAACTGTTTAAAACTTTATAAAGATGGAGATGACTGAATGAAAAGTTGTCTGGCAAGATTTGTAAATAGCTAAACCAGTGTGCGTGCTACCTTGGCATGCATTTGCGACTTTAACAAACAGAAGATAGAAACGCAGCGAAGCACGTGAAGTTTATCATTGTTTTGAAATAGCAAGGTACAAACAAGTAACAACAAAGTCTTGGAAAGTGTATCGAACACACACTTAGCTAAATAACAGTCAATTGTCAGGTAAGCTAACGTTAGGTTTGGCAAGCCATTTTGCAATCCCGGATAAAATGATTCCGACTAAACGGAGCATAGAGCTAAAAGGCGCATAGATTATCCGAAAAAGAGTGTCCATACCTGTTTACAAAAGTCTACGTGTAACTATTCCCCACGTTTAAGAAACAAATTTCATTCCGTTAGCTTAAGTTAGCCATTCTGTCAGTGGGTTCACGCGTACGTCATCAGTCAACAAAAACGGTGCTTCCGCGTGCTTAAAAATCGTCATTTCCGCAACGCCCATAAGGCATGGGAATTCCAATGGTAAAAGAGTCACGTATAGAGCAAAACAAAATAGTTTCAAAATCAATTTACAAAGTTAAATATACACCAAATGAAAAGGAATTTGAGTAAGTAAATGTACAGTGGGAAAACTCCCCGGAAAGGAATCATCTGTTTCGAGAAGCCTGTGTTTGTTTCGTACAAATGCTTAGGCCCTATGCCAAATACTTGACCATCGAACTTGACTGCCATTTATTGGCCCGGTAATGCCTGATCCGTGACTTGTTGGCTAAAACCTACAGTAAGAGAAAAGGAAATTAACCGAATACAGAATACTGTCCTAGTTATAGACATGCATATCGTAAACATGCCTTTTGTTTTATGTTTTGTAATCAGGTCTGTCTTTCGCATTTAGTGTAGTCACAGACAATGTAATGGCATATTGTTGAAACCTAAATATGTCTACTGCGTAAATAAAATCAATAATGTATTATCTGAAAGTCGTCAAAGCTTCCTATTGAAAATGGTTTCAAGGTCCCGGTCGTTCATGTGTTGAAGTCGTTTTAAAAACAGACGGAACGGCCCTTTAGTGGGTTATGTTTAAGATCTCTTAAAATTGTACATTACAATTGACAATTGTATTCTGCAGACTGTGTAAACTGGCTAGCGACATATTATGGTCAAATTAGGCTACTTTTAATTTTGGGACTGTCTTAACAAATTAAGAAAAATAAGTTACTAAATGCCAACGTTGTGTACATTGTTTTTGAATATTATAAAGAAATGGCTAGCTCTGATCTCCAACCACTTTCTTATGCTCAACGATATTATTAGCAATGCTAAATGATACTTTGCAGACATACAGCGGACATGATGCTCGTGAGGGGTGTCCACATATAGACCTGTCTTCAATGTTGGATTTGACCATGTGACACCCCATTCCTGGCCGTCAGCTCTCGCGCACGCGCGTGCACGTGGTTGCCTGTGTATGTGAGTGCATGTCTGTGCTTGCGTGTGTACGTACGTGTGTGTGCGCGCGCTTGTGGTAGACGGTGGTGTGTGTAAAGGCCTATCTAAAGTGAGGCTTTTTTTTCTCTCGCTCTAATAGTCAATCGTTCTTCTACCTCGATAGGGAATCATAATATTACTCATGTTAACTTGCGTCAGTGTGAACAGTTTAAAGTCTATGGACTCTTATCTTATCTTATTAAATAGCAACGTTTAACAAAAGATTAAACATAATACAATTTTAATTAAATATATTAAAAAGAATTTATATTCTGGTTAATTAATTGAAGATTATCTTCCAAATATGATCAGATCATCTCAAAAGGTCTCCCACGGACACAAGTGAGGAGAACGTGCAATAAACGGTCTAAATCGCTTATGATATTGGGGTTATTTGACAAACGATGTTTAAGCGTATAATTTATTTATATAAATATGCCAATGTATTTCAAATTGGGTAAATCAAAAACTCTGTATTTTTCTCTCGATGGACAACCCATTTGACAGTTATATGAACATTGTACAGTTCAAATATAAAGTGATGTTAATTAACATGCATCACCTTTTTAATGCCCTTAGGAACCGTCCGCACGAATGTTCATAAAGGAAAGGCTTGTTCTTTAAAATATGTGAAGCGTTTGGATATGTGTTCATGCTTGCGGAATGACACAGCACATTTTGAGATTAAAAGATAGTTTTATATCTACATGAACAACAATTAAAACAATTTAAAAATAAAACATACAGACCTGCCTTGTTCGGTAATGACTGATTTGCAACTGCAGTGCCACTTATTCTGTATAGCATGTTAAATATAAATATCATTTAGGTAAGACATTGTACAAATTATTGTAGCTATTTCATAATGAAATGATTGTATTCCATCTAATATCACATTATATATATTTTTTTTATATTACATTGTTTACATCGAAACGGGCCTCATTGTTGATGTTGATCTGAAACGCATAAGATCTATATTATAAAATAGACCCACCAAATATTTTGTTATAATATTTAAAGTCAGTTTAGTTTAAAAAATATATATCAGGCCTTAGAGGCCCGATTTCTCTCACAAAGAGAAAAGGCCGTGTCTTTACATTTCTAAGACGGCTCTTCCAGTTCTAATGGGTAAATATTAAACACTGAAATGTGCTTAATTAACACTTAATTAAAAACCTTACTTTAAAACCAGATGAAACGATTTTAGTGTATTACTGAAGCCTCATCGTTTACAGTTGGAATTAATTATTAGAGTTGTATAATGATAGCGTTCTTATGATTGAGAGACTGAAGCCATCACACCAATCCTAACGGTTGTTGGCAAGCCATCTAACTAAACAAACCATCGATTATATTTTGCAGTTACATCTGGTAAAAAACAATTAAATGCATAAATATCAGTCTAGCTGTATTTTGCCTCTTTATTTGTTTGTTTTTTAACTCTCTTCATAAAAGTTGTTTGTAGGCTTTACTTTAAAACAACAGAAGGCCCTTCAGTCTCAAACCCAATAACGGTAGGTGATAGGTGAAAAAAAAATCTGATATGGCCGTTGCTAATGCTACTAATATAACGTTAATGAGCTTCCGTTGGTGTGAGACCACGAGCACGAGGCTATTGCAATAATAGACGTCTAGTGTAGACGTAGGCCATTTAGACACATTACCCCGCCAAAATATATACTGCATTATTGTCTATTTAGCTGTTACCTATTGTCTTGTGTTTTACATTAGTGTCTTTATTTAATGTTTCGTACATTCAATGTAAAACTTAAAACAAATGATGTCGTAAGAACTGTTCAATTTAAAAAAAATGCTAGAAACCTTACCCAATGAACTGCTTATCTACAATTAAAATAAAATTGTAAAGAGAAAGTAAAATTGTCTGGTAAATGATTGTAGCCCTTGCAGACAAATTATGTTTGAAGTAGGCTTGCAGTATGAAAAATACAATCTCCCATGATAATATTTAACTTGCTTTATTGCTAAAATACAATTTAACATACTTTAAACTTATGGCTGTTCATTTCAATGTCAAGAAAATAAAAAATAAAAACATTATTTACATGGTCTTGATATTTACAGGTTAAATGAGAGAGATGGCACTGCACGGGTCCTTTGCTTTTCAATCGAAACGGTTAAGCAATCAGTCCGTCTTAATGTCAACTCAGTGTCTTCAATCTGAGTTTCTCTTTGAGTAGATGAACACACAGGAAAAAGGAAAAAAACGTTGGTTGATTTGTCTCCGCTGCTGTATCCATTGTTATTTTTGTTTGTTTGTTTGTTTGTTTATAGACGTCCCAGCCTTCTTGGCTAGTAGTCCTGGTGAGGGGTGTGCGTCAAACTGTGCCGTCGCAAGTCACAGTTGCGCCGAAACACCTTTCCGCACTGGTCACAGCTGTAGGGCTTGATGTCTGTATGGGTGAGAAGGTGAGTTTTCAGGTTACTTCTCTGATTAAAGGTTCTTCCGCATGTGGGGCATTTGTGAGGAGATTCCTGTTTAGATTTAAAGCAAGGACAGGATTATTCCCTTTATATCTAAGTGATATTCTATTGTATTTTGTGTGTGATATTTAGACTTTCACTTATGTGAAACCCATTTATGGGCTGGAGAATATGTCCCATTACCTCACGTCAATGTATCTATAAAGTAGTTGTATGCTTTCAATTAATCCACGAATTTGATGCCCAACTGAACTGGCCCTGAATTTTATGGCTTTATGGCAATTTGTTATTCACATGCATGAAGAAAACAACGCGCATATATCAAATGTTCAACTCTCATTCTCCTCGTATTCAAAATGTTTTTACTTGACAAATAATATTCTATATATTTGCCAGGTAAAAGTAGGCTGACATCTTACCTGCATATGTAAAGTTTTATGGACAGCTAGGGTTCGAGACTGACAAAATCCCTTCCCACATTCTTGACATTTGAAGGGTTTTTCCTTGGAGTGAATATATCTGGAAAAAAATTTGAACAATTATAGAATCAAATCTGAAGTCTGTTTACTCTAACGAATTACTTGTACTCAAAAGCTTTTGAGTCACTTCGTAGACATCTGTCTACTGTGCCATAGGCACACACTCGTGTAAAAGTGCTTTAGCGCCCTCGTGGAGAAGAACAGTGCCAAGCTTGAGTCAAGTTTCCAGATGTAATTTTAATACGTGAGCCATAGTCCTTGGTATTTATTGTTGTTGTTGTTTTTTTTAAATACAAGTGCATACCATTCTACAAAGGAATTTCTTGCAGGAAAAGACAGAGCAGTGTAATTCAATATAATTAACAAAAGCAAAAAGCCGTCATAACCTTCGCTCATAACATACGAATAGCTAATTTAGTTCACCTTACCTATGATCTCTCAGGTGATCCTGCCTTCTAAAGGCCTTGTGGCAAATATCACAGGTATAAGGCCGCTCATCGGTGTGGGTCCTCTCGTGGATAAGGAGGTTGTACGATTTGGTAAAATGTCTTCCGCAGAACTTGCAAATAAATTCCTTTTTCGTTTTTGACGGAAGCCTCCCTCTGGTCGGTTTTCTGTCTGGCGACAGTTTGCTCAGCTCAGAGATTGCGCCCCCAAGCCCGGCTGTCAGTTTTGCCAAGTCTTTTGGAGGGTCTTCCTGAGTTGCAGCGATGGCCAGGTTTGCAAAGTCAAACCTCGGCCTGTCCTTGTGATGCAGGGAGGGAAGAATGAGGGTGCCCTGTTTAGGGTGAAAAAGGTGCGCAGCAGCGGCAAACGGTAGCCCCGGGAACGGGAACCGAGGGTCCACTAAACCCTGTGCCGCTGCCATTTCGGTTATAGTAGACCGAAGTCCTTGCATGTGCGGATAGCCTAATGTCCAGTGGTTCATATGCATTGTCTGCACTGCGCTTAGGCCGTACAATCCCTGTAACTGATCGACGGTTGTGGGGAAGGTATTGACAGCCTGGAGGAAAGAGTAGTTGGTAAGTTGCAGGGACGGGTGTAGGGGAATCGGCGCGGGCAAGGCTTTGCTCCCCATCTCAGCAAATGGCTTCACGGTTCAGGCCAGTGCAGAGGTCCACCACTGAAAACCCTGTGAAAACATGAAATATTCCTTAATAATACGTCCCTGAAGTTTCGAGGAATTTGTAGAATTACCATCAGCAAAAATAGATAGACGAATTGCTACACTAAAGAAATTATGACGTTATCATGTTTGATAATACATTTAGCTTAAATTGCAATTCGTTATAATGGCATTATTTCCCTAACGTGTTTTAGACTGCCTTCTTATGAAAAGCAACCGTTTTTCTTTTCATTTGCATTAAGACTTGTGATCTAATAGATTTTTTTTCTCTGTAAGACGTGGAGTTTTTGTATACACAGCTGGTGATTCAAGTCTATTTTAGCTTAGGCTTCGATAGCGCAATAATATTATTATAATTTTTTAAATTATATAAAGCAAGTTTAGGCTTGTAGGCTTTTTGCGTTATTTACCGCGTAGTGTTTAGCTGCCCTCTCCTTCTCTATCATATTCAATTAGCCATTTAATGCTCTGTCGGACATTCTAGAATAGTCACCGGTGTTTTGTTGATGTTGTAACCCAAATGCCTTGTTCTGCTGAGTGAAAAGTATATTTAGGCCTGCATATCTGGAAATTTTGAAATCATGCCAGGAGTGATCAAATCTGTTATTCTGCCACAAGTGTGACCCAGTATAAACGCTGCTTATCAACGATTGACATGTCTTTGTTGCCTTTGCTCGTAAAGTAAACTCGGTGGTAATAGGTTTTTTTTATGAATGTGCTCTCATAACTATAAAATAACATGAACCTTATATTAGGCGTTTTATTTGTATTTTTATCGCTTTCAAAACGAAATTGTATTTACGACTATAAGCACCGTTTGGCCTTGTTGAATCTTTTATATTTGTGGCCTAGATTGTCGGTCTGTGCATGCTCCCGGTGGAATTTTAAATCGGTTAACAACAGAGAAAAATTACTTTGCGTTTACAGCCAATCATCATATAGCTTGGTGGAGGTGTAGACAGCTGAGAGACAGGGCCCTTGGGTTACGCGCACAAGTGGTGCGTAACCCCAAGTTGAAAAGTTATGTTTTCTTATAAGAGGCTAATTCCTCAGACGCGCTTTGAACGGCGAGAGCTATAGAAGAACAACAAGGTTATAATAGCCTTGCGATGATAAGTTCTAGGTACAGTAAAAACATATTTCTCTCTCTCACTCAATCTTTCGAACCATGGGTTTAAAGCACAGCCTTTTACAACCTACTGATAAGTCATTTTTGACACATGTTGATAGATAGTGTATCAGTACAGAATTTGCATGGACAGGTGGATTTTTTTTGTTCAACATGGTTCTAAATTATATCAGGTTTTTTTTCTTCATGTATCTTGTACAACAACTTATTTTTTACTTAAGGTAACCTTTGGCCTGGACGGGCCCCTTAGTAACATAGCCTACATGAGCATATGTTAACATGTTCTCTTCGGTGTCAGTTTTCTGTGTCTTTGCAAGAGAAGTTAGCCGACATTGAATTACTATAAATAATGACAAGAACGATGTATCAAGTACGTAGAGTTTATGTAAATGTCTGCTTTAAAACAGTAGCTAATGAAACTGCTGACAAAGTATTATGAATACGAATCTTACCCCCAATAAATAGATGCTAAAGGTCACCCACACTGAGATCTGCAACGTTAAAGTAATCCACAAAAAAAATAAGCGACTAACTCCAATACAACGTCAGCAAAAGTTTTCCAAGTCCGTCCATGAAAGTTTCACTGCCATATACCCGACTCTGATATATTGGAAGTGTATAGACTATGCGTAAGTCTCAGAGAGAACTAGATAGAAAAGTAGATAACGAAGTGCGCCCGCTCTCGAGTTCAGTGGGACAGCGGCGAATAGGAGTCCAGTGCTGTGTTCGGAGTTCGGCTGGAGTGAGCGTAATAAGCACGAGCCCTTCACTTTTCAGGGCTCCGAGTGCTGGCGCGAACAGCCCGCCCTCAGACACGCCTTCCTCTCGATGAACTCCAATGTTATCGTCTGTTTATTTGTGTTTGGATAGCAACTACGGTTCTATATAGGACGGTATTCAATTGAACCTGCGTCTAACTCTTCTCCAAGCAGCACAGGCCACCTTCTCGCATAGTGAATGTTTTAAACTTTTCAGGAAGACCCAGAGAGCGAGACGATCGATTGTCTGAGTCACACGGGTACTTGGGAACTTGTCTTGTTACTGAAAAAAAGTGAACATATGTATTGCGCAAACCGAGATGGCCTAACTTGTGAGAATCACCACATTTCAACCGAATAATTTAATCGTGGTAACAGTACAGAGGAGGTTTTGGTAGCCTAGATGCCCGCTAGTATATCACCAACCATGCGGAGTAAACCCCGAACCATTTTTTAAAATAACTTTTCCCTTTATTTATTTACTGAGGCTTTATAGACTACCATTCAAATTAACAGCTGTATGTTATAAATGAAACAAAAAATGTTGCCGCCTGTCATATTACATAAAGGGCAAATACCTTCGTACGGCTAAATTATACAGGGTACTTTAACTATTTGTCCAAACGGTCTTTAGACTATATCTCATGTAAAACTTTCTTGCGATGGTTGACACCTAATTTTCAAATAGCGTTAAGGGTTTAACGTGAATTGGTATTCTTTTTGGGGGTCCGTAATTGAATTCCGGATAATGTAAAAAAAAAAAAAAAAAAATTCAAATAAAAAAAAAAAATTTTTTTTTTTACGGCCCAACTAATTAACTCTGAAGCCATAATGTTTTTTTTATGACTATGATATAATTTTCTTCATGCGCCTTTGATTAGTTGAGTCCCATAAATAAGAACATTATTAAACTGCTCTTGCTTTAACCATTTCCTCCACGAGCAAAATGTATAGTTTATAGTAAATTATTTATATGTTAATTTATGATGTTGCAGTAGCCTAGTTCTTAGGATCATAATTTACACGTTCTTCAAACAGGTGCTTTATGAAGAACAACGTAAATTGAATTTAAAAAAAGCCATTACATTAGTTAAGCTATAAACCAAAAACCTGTTTCAATTTTTAAGCTCCCAATTTGACAGGATGGTTGATTTAGGCTATTTGTAATTAACATTGCCGATTATGTCGACAGCTGAAATTCAAAAGTGGCCCAATAAAATCAGTCTATCTTACCTTATTGCTTACAGATTTTGAAATGTGAATTAAATTAGCCTATCACTTTCCTTTCAAGGACATGTTGGCATATTAATCTTCTACATAATGCCTTATACCGGAATGTGAACTAAAACAGCAGGAATTACCCATACCGCAACAAGTCGTCACCCTTTGCCTCACGGCAGCAGCTAATAACAAAATGCAGGCCTACAGTGCCGCCTATTGGGGGGAAATTAACACGACAAGACAGGTCCATAACAATCTCTGCAAATCGTTGTGAGTGAAGTTGCTTTGCCTTGCTTATTAATGCAACATTAAACAGCAAGTGGATGGAAAAACAAATGATCAGCTTTTTTTTAACGATGCATCTACTTAGGCAGTGAATGGAATGCTGTATTTTTATTCACAACATATAGGAATAAATTGGTAAACAAACAAACCGAAATGTCCAAGAAGCCTTTGACGATTTATCTGCCGTTTTTATTTTAGCCTGTCCATTTTACCGAACAAATATATATATAGGAGGCAATCGGTAAAACAATAGGAACAAAGCATATTTCCTGTTTCAACCGTCAAAATGTTTCTGGTTGATTGAGTGATGTGACTAGAACCAACTGGTTAAATTAGTAAAACAAGCAAATCATTCCTTTTTAGTTGGTCAAATTAGCTTTAAAAATGAATCTTAAATCGATAAACGTTAGGTTTAATAAAAAAAATGTACAGCACATTTCTGCGTTTTTAAAATATTGCTCTTTGCGCAGGCCTTCATGTGTCGAAACTGCAGTTTGTGGTTTTCGTTCCGAATCATCTCTCTCAAAGCAAAAAAAGGCCTGTCTTCCATATCAAAAATAAATGAATAAATAATTAAATTTAATGGTTTCACATCAACAGAATCACAATTGTTTGGAGTTCAGACATTTGAAAACTCAATATGATCAATCAATATGGGCTATTTTGATATCGTTAACTCTCTGTTTTTCTGACAACATGTTTATGCAATTAGTGAGTCAGGAAATTTCATCCCTTCAACAATAGAATGATTTAGCCCAATGCAAAAACAAGTAGGTGTTTGTTTATATATATATATTTATGTATAAAATACTTACTTTTTATCCAGTTGTGTAATTTAATCCTGGTTATGTAATTTAAGACTTTGGGCTGGGCCTGCTAACAACTGGTCGTTAATTTAATCTTTGAGTATCGTATCTTTAAAATGCAGTCAGAAACCATACACCGATTACCGTAGAGGATAATCTACGAGTATTCAATTTGATAGAAATATGTAAAACGTTGTTAAACGAATAGTTTAACCCAGTATTGCTTAGAAGCCATGAATTGCTCAAATAGCCAGCCATCCCGTTGTATATTTCACCCCCTTAATTTAGCGGATGTATCCTAAACGTTCTACATTTGTAAATCTGGCGTTCTGAGCATAATTCCATATTCCATGGTTCTGGAGTTCAAGCAATGCCCCAGGTCGTTGCCCTGCGCACCCATATCCGCCATGTTTCTGTGATACGACTCCCCGTCCCGTGGTAGCCCATATCATTCTCAGATGCAGCAGCTGACAAACTCCTTGTTGCCAGACGGCTGACAATATTGCTCTAACCTTAAGGGACATTAAAGTAGAGCACATATATCTCATACCTGACACAGAAAATTTCGAAACGGAAGAAGAACAAATACAATATAGACAATTTACTTTTTTTTCTCTCTTGTTAATGAAGGAAGTGGAGTTTAAGCACACATGCAATTTTTATTTAAAACATGATCAAGCCTGCTGCAACTCATTTTAAGGATACCAGTGTGACGTTTAATTTGATTCACCTATTTCGGATTCTTTATTTATTTATTAACTGCACATTTTATAACTGTGGAATACAAATGAACAGGCAAGTCTACTTTCGCCAATAAAGTATATTTTAACGAGCCTTTAAAAATCCACCTTGAGTTAGATTGTACTCACAATTTGAATTTCTTGAAAATGATGCAAGTGAGTTTTCCTCCCTCTATCTCTAAAGCTTTCTCGTGACATACATACAGGATGTCGGGACTTCGAAAGTAATGTAGAGTAGCGGCAAAGTTACCTATAACATCACCTGATGTGGTTTTGAAGCCCCCCCACATCCCCACCTACACGCTCGCTCATCCTGTCCCAACAGCAGCCAGTAACGGGTTGTTTTTCACTACAAGACCCCCGATTCACATTTCCCCTTTCCATTTAACAACATGTTTGTCTTTAGAAAGAGTCATAATTAGAGTGCATGTGCAATTTCAATTCAGACACGCTAAATTCCGTAACCGCATCTTGTTCTCACAAAATTGTCAAAATACAGACGAAATGGGGAAAATAATAATGTCAGGTTTGGTCTTTTCCCCGTGGCAATATCCTTTTGTTTAAGGTCACAGCCTTACTGTTGACTGGTTCACTTTAGATTATTGGTTTAGTCTAGGTCTAATTAATAAATCATAAAATAATATGTATTTTCTGTAGATGTTTTCAGTCTAAACAACGATTTTATTGAAGCTTCCTTACAACCAAAACAAGAACCCTTGTGCGCTGTTTCCAAACTCCATTACGATTATGGCGTGACGCCATCCAAGATTGACATCTGGACAAGCCAGTATTACGATTGTCATTAAAACTTGAGTCCAACCTGGTGAAACAACTAATGTTATCGCCGGTAATACCAAATTCATGAACTTGTTCGAATCAAACTTTTGGTGCATTAACGTGGTAAAAAATCTAGTGTGAGGGGATTTTGTTTAATTGCAAAAAGTCATAGAAATGCTGAAGGGAGGTATGGCCTATCTGACATGAAACCTCTATCTGAAAGCTGAAACCTGTTGTGTTGTCGTCGGTGTGAGAGTATCGCCGCCTATCGGTTGTATCTCTGAGCACCACGTTAAAACTGTTCAGTGTTATTTTAGAACACTAAATCCTGTTCCTACATGATAATAAATAAGTTGAATAAAGAAATAGTGTTGCACTGCACATAATCAGGTGTGTGCTAGCAGGGTTGTGCATGTGTGTGTGCTTATGTGCGTGTGAGTGTGTGTGAGTGTGTGTGTTTTTCTGTACATTTTTGTATACATGTTTGTGTATGTGGGGTGTGTGTGTGCGTGTGTGTATGTGTGTATGTGAGAGAGCGAGAGTGTGTGTGTGTATATAAATGTGTGTGTGTGTGTGAGAGAGAGAGAGAGAGAGAGAGAGAGAGAGAGAGAGAGTATATATATATATATATATATATATATATGTGTGTGTGGGTGTGTGAGAGAGCGAGTGTGTGTGAGAGAGAGAGACAGTGTGTGTGTGTGTGTGTGTGTGCGCGCGCGTGCGTGCGTGCGTGCGTGTGTGTGTGTCTCTCTGGTTGTGTGTAGAGTGAAGTATTAGTGTATGTGTTTCTTCTGGTTGTGTGTAAAGTCAGGTATTAGTGTGTGGAGGTATTA
>JAVQJS010113874.1:0-15232 GCA_036024795.1 Galaxias rostratus | reverse complement strand
TATATATATACATATATAATAATTTAATACTTCAGTTTGTTGTTTTACTTAAGAAAAGTTAACTAAAATCTCATGTTTGAATTATCTCAGTATTTTAAACATGTATGGTGCGGTATGGAGTGTATGGTTCTGTTAAGGAAGAGTTTGGTATTTTTGCTATTTTAGAAATGATTCACACAGACAGTTTTTACTTATATTTGACATCAAGAATTTAGCCAAACATTTGTCCAAATGGTTGTCAAAACTTTCAATACTTCTCGGGACATCTTCCATAAATACAGTAAGATAAAACATTAAACTACTTCTTTAAGGAGATGTACCCTACATAAAACGTGTTGTTTTTATCATACTTTGCTAATAAGTAAATTATTTAGAGTTAATAATTTATGTAAACATATTATCATCTATGAGCATATAATAGATATAGAATTAAGCAAACGTGTTATTGAAATATGTCTTGTTTTATCTCTAAGAATGATTGTCTGTTAGTCAAAGAAAAATCATCTTCATGATTGTGATTTCTGAACACAAAAGGTCTAGATTTTTTGGTTGAAAATGGTGTTTCTGTTGGTCTTAGTTTTTAGTGTTATTTTTTAAATACAAAATTATCATTGAATACTTCTGTTTTTTTTTTATGTTTTTAAAGTATGTATATAAAATAAATATTTTCAGAGTAGGGTCAAACGGCACATACCCTGTTGGGCAGTTACTGCAACTATATAATTTGTAATTATTTGCATTTTGGCAAGAGGAAGAAGTTGTCTTTTTGTACAATTCCACTGAATAATCACAAGTAAGTGTTGGATTTAATTTTTCTCTTAGATTAATTTGATAAACCATAATAATTACGTCTAGATGCTTTGAGCCACAGCCAGTCCCTTTTCAATAGATATTAAAAAGACATTTTGGTTGCACCACCTGATTTGAATGGCAGAAATAAGGCAAAGCGAACTAGTCATAGCATACTATGACTGTATATCAGGCGGCGGGTGTCTTTTCTTACCAGTGGGGAACACACAAGAGGGGAGGGGGTGGGGAGGTCCATGTGACTGACGGGACCTAAAATAATAAGAATTATTATGTTATTAGGTCATGCTTTTTCAAGAGTCAAAACATGATTTAAAATGTACTTAAAAAACAAATGTTAATAATTAAACATCAAAAGTCTTCCCCCTCCCTATTTACATCAAAATTCTTTGGTTATAGTTTGAGTGTAATGCTGAAATGTTCCTTAAAACCTCCACATTTCCTGTAGAAGTGTTTAAACTGCGCTAAAAAGACAGATTTACAGTTCAAATTTTGAATTGATGTTAAACAGTGGAAAAAAATTTCATACACGTATATTATAATGAATATATTTAACAAAAAATTAAATCGCAGTATTTAGACTTTGCTTTCACTTTAAAACCTGTCATAACTACTTACTTGCATTTATTACATATATTTTTGCCACTGTTTTTGTTTTGAAAGGTATAATTGCTGCTTCCTTTTGTTAATAATTCATGTTGACGATATGGTTTATTAATAAGAAAATTTGACACCATCAACAAATGGCAAATAGATACAAATTTGTTTTTGTGATTTTAGAAGGTGTTTGAATAAAGCATTAAATCAATGCAATGCTTATCAAGAAATCCAACCACTCACGCACACTCACACTCCCCGTCTCTCACATACACGCACACACACACACACACACACACACACACACACACACACACAAACACGCATAGACATTGTTCTACAACATTTAAAAGTATTTAATGTAAAATATTAAAGGATTCAGGATTGCACTGTGAAATCAATGTATGCTAGCCCTTGTACTGTCAAATTACTGTAAAATATGATGGATATGACACAATCCAAAAAAAAAAAAAATGTTTAAGGGACCCTATTATATTCATTGTTGGGGTTCATATCTTAAGCATTTCTACTAAAATGCGCATTTCAATGTTCAATAAACAATATTTTTTCCAATCTGCCTAGATCTGCAGTACCTCTATTCACCCACTGCCCGACACGCAAATTTTTTGCTCCTGTGTCTTTCATGCCCCTCATCTCCCAAAGAGCCCAGTTTACTCTGATGGCTTAGCTGGCCAAACAAAAGGAAAATTACAGATGAAAATGCCAGACTACAAATAATGCGTAGTTCAGGAGCAGTGCGTTTTTTGTGAGATTGGCATGAACAATGAACTTTGTAACTTTTTAGACACTTTTCATGCACAAAAAAAACACATACTTAAGTAAAGAAAAACTCCCAAAGCTTGTTATAGCCTCATAAAGCATGCTCCACACCCATCACATCCACTGTGTGTCCTGCTTCACCTTCCAACCACCCACCAACCTCAACATTGTCGCTCACAACAAACCAGGTGAGGGTTGAAGAAGGCAGCGGGCCCAGATGGAATCAGCTCAAGGCTCCTTAAATCCTCCACAGACCAGCTGTGTGGGATAGTGGAGTTCCCATTCAACCTGAGCCTAAAGCTAGGGAGGGTACCACTGCTGTGGAAAACATCTTGTGTGGTACCTGTGCCAAAGACCCCCCTACCCCAAGGACTTCAACAGCTACTGACATTGCAGCTGAGGAAGATCCTGGTGAAACCATCGATAGACCCGTTGCAGTTTGCATATCAACTAAATATTGGGGTAGATGATGCTTTTATCTACCTGATGCAGAGATCCCTCTCTCACATGGAGAAGGCTGGGGGCACGGTTAGTCTTGTTCTTTTATTCCTCCAGTGCTTTTAACACCAACTAGCCCATGCTTGTGGGGGACAAAGTGGGGAGCTCCGGGGTGGATCACCTCCTCACTTCCTGGATCCTGGACTACCTCACCAACCGTCCACGTTACGTGAGGACCAGGGAGTGTCATTCTGACACAATCATGTGCAGCACGGGGGCCCTCCCAAGGAACAGTTCTGGCACCGTTTCTTTTCACCCTCTACGCTGCAGACTTTACCCACAAAACATCAACCTGCTACCTGCAGAAGTTTTCTGATGACTCTGCTATTGTCGGCCTGATCTCTGATGGAGACGACAGTGAGTGCTGACAACTTAGTCAAGATTTTGCCTTCTGGTACCATTGGAACCACCTCCAGCTTAACGCAGGGAAGACATTCTGCACCCACACCAGTGAACATCCAGGGTATGGACACTGAGATTGCCAAATCTTACAAGAACCTAGGGGTTCACCTGGAAAATAGATTGGACTGGACGGATAATTCTGCTGCTCTGTACAAGACAGGTCAGAGCAGACTCAACTTGATGAGAAGACTGAGGTCTTTTGGAGTGCAGGGAGCACTCCTGAAGACCATTTTTGACTCTGTGGTGGCATCAACCATTTTTAATGGAGTGGTCCTCTGGGGCAGCAGCATGTCTGCTGAAGACAGGAAGAGGCTGAACAAACTGGTTGAAAAGGCTAGCTTTGTCCTGGGGAGCCCTCTGGACATTGTGGAAGTTGTGGGGGACAGGAGAATAATGGACAAGCTGTCATCCCTGTTGGTCAACACGTCCCACCCATCATGCACACTTTGTCTGCACTGTGCAGCTACTTCACCGGCAGTGTCTCACTGAGAGATACCGCAGGTCCTTCCTTCTTGCAGCGGTCTGACTTTACAACCACCATGGCCCCTGGTAGAGCACTGTACTTATGTGCAATATATATTACACTTACAGCTTAACATTGTTTTCATACTGGGCTACAGACTTCAACCTTGGACGTGTACTTATTAGATGTGATTTTATTACAATTGCTTTTCACTTTATTTAATGTTTATTTTACTTTTTATTTGCTTTAATGTAAAATTATCTGCTGTGAGACAAATAAAGGAATTCTGATTCAGATGCTGGTTCTGATTCAGATGCAGAGGAAGTTTGAAAAAAAGTGGGTACACTTATTTGACTAACTCATATTAAAATACTAGACACCATACAAATAATAGGTACTGCTTATAACGTATACTTATACTCGTAAACTGAAAAGTAGTTTCAAGATGTTCAATCATTAAAGGTTTACCGTGAAGATCTCTAATATATGTTCAGTCAAACCAACCACAACAGACACATTGACGGATGAATCTGTCTTGATGAAGAACTGCATCATGCCAAAGATGACCAAAAAGAGATATTGTTGCAAGGCATTGTGGGATATAGTTATACTTATAATATACCTCTTTATTGGAATTTGTGTCCTGTTCTAAAAATGAAATGTATTTTATGGTCACAAAAAACGATTACAGCGTAATGTCTGTATCAATGTATCTTCCTCTGAAAAGGTTCACTTCTGTTGTTTTAGCAACATAACTTTTATGGGCTGCCATTATTTTAATATTAAGAGTATCAAACACGCAAGTGTTACACATTGAATTCAGCATAAGCGTTTTTGTTCAGGTTTTGAATTTTTTTAATATGTCAAAGCTACGGTTGAAAGCCATACCGTGAAGGTTATATCCTGCTTTCTTTTTATATAATACTAGCAAACAGGACATTGGACAGCAATATTGACAGTAGCATAACAGACAAAACCTTTATTGTGTAGATAAATCTTTCCCTATTTGTGATATGTAAAGGTATCTAATAAACAATATATCATTATTTATAGATTATAAACTAATTCATAAATTAAGATTACAATTGATCAGCTTGAATAAGTATCCCTCCATTTATTTTAAACATTTGAAAAAAAATATTTTGTTTAAACATATGAAACATGCCATGCTTTTTCCTACAAAGTCGTTCAATAACCTCAAAATCCAACATTTCTTATGTCCTCCTTCAGTCTCATTAGAGATTTCTGATGCTGAGTCGCCCCCCTAAAACAAAATCAGTATTATATATTTCAGAATATTCAGATAGCAAATGGAATGTTATACTTCAATTTTCTTCATTGTCAATGTCCAGGTTCGATTATTGTTCAGTTCATCCTTTTAGTAAAAATCCTCTATTCCATTTTCAGGTGTAAAGAGTGATGCTGAATTCCTTCCTGAAGTCTTGTCTCTTGGTAGGGGGAAAGTTTTTTTTTATGATTCCCACCCTGCATGCAATGGGTCCTTTATCCAGATCCAAAAGGTGTTAACTATGTATAACCTTTTTCTAATGTAGAAAATCCAATAGCCAGGCCATGTTATATGATCAAGATAACTGTCTATTCCTCTGTGGTCTGGAGAGAATTTAACACTCTCCTCAAGAACCAAATGGGTAATGTGTGTTGGATGTGAATTTATTCTCCATTGAACAAGGCTGAATTTAGTTGTTCCAAATTGGATGACCAATGCAATTCAAACCTAATTGAATTTGACTAGACTAAGTACAAACATCTTCATTCAATTAGAGTCAAATGAATTGAATGTTTTCAATTTTTTTATTTGGAATTTATTCTATGAGGCATGAATCAATTACGTTAATTTAATGATTTTAGTTCTAGTGTAGTTAGCAGCACATACTCCAGCAAGTCTCATGAATGAAAGGATACAGGGGAGAAAATTGAGGGTGAATCACTTGTCACAGGACTATTGTATGGAGTATCACTAACTCTAAGTGCTCATTCACTGACCCCATTAGCAAATATCTTGTAATCACATACTACAAACGACTGTAACAATTAGAGTTGTATGTGTATTTTTGATAGCATGCATCTGCAGAAATTCACACGCTATTGCGTTGCCAAAATATCACGACAAAAAAAAGCCAGGCAATTATAGCTTGATTCAATTATTAGCAAGTTTTGGAGTTACAGTACAGAGATGTCGTTTTATTGTTGTTGCATTGTCATTTTAAGTCAGTGAAAAATGTAAGGTATAAATAGATATGTTTCTGAAACAGCTTTATTCAACAGAATCTACCAGGAATATGATCTGGTGATCATTGTGTAGGTTCTTTATATTTTAAAAAGATAAAACAACACAGTGCAACCCAGGCCAACAGGACTAGATCATAGTAATTGTAACAAAAAAACTTAGACTAATAGTGCATTGGTCAGACCAAAGGTCAAATCAAAATGAGCCTGGCCTACTATGGAGAGATACTGCTCTGGGCAATAAGTTGGTTTGGCGACGGGTGGTTTTTGTTCTGATTGACCGGTATGACTTCCCTGAAGGGAGTCTCACAAACAGACTGTTAGCTGGGTGGGAGAGGTCAGTGATTTTCACTGCATGTCTCCTGACCCTAGACCTGTACAGATCTTGCATGGAGGGAAAGTGGCACCCAACAACCATATCTGCAGCCTGGAATACTCTGTGCAAGTATAGCCACTAGTAGTGAGTAATATCCTGTTAAATTACAGTAAACATCTTGCAGTGCAGTCCTGTGTTACAGGAGGATACCACACACTCTTGTGCCAAGGAGAAAACCATATCTTCAACAATGGTGTTTGACTTTTTTCACACTTTTGTGGATCAAAGATTTGGTCAGATTCTCAACCAAAATCTAACTATATAAAAAATACCAAGTGAACAAACAATTATTTGGATACTCATTTCATTACCGTTTTTACTGTAATTCATGCAACACACTTCTACTTTGGGAATGGACCTCTAGACTTACTAATAAATTCATCCACAATTAGCAGGAATGCTCTGATTAGACTCAAGTACTGGCCCGTGGCCTTAAGTACACTGGCTCCTGCTGCTAACTCACTAGCCAGCAGCCAGTAATCAGGCCATGCTTTTGAAATGGTTATTTTATTAAGTAAGCAGTTAATATGTTACTTATAGTGTATTTGTCCTATTCTATAATAAAATATACATTTTATTTCTCTCTCTCTCTCTCTCTCTCTCTCTCTCTCTCTCTCTCTCTCTCTCTCTCTCTCTCTCTGTATTTATATATGCTATACGCTATTAACCCAGGGCAAGGATGCGCAACAAAGAACCACCAATAATAAACTAAAGTGACATTGTAAATAGTTTTGCTTTTACTCCAATTATACATATTAAGCATAACATACGAAACATAATAAACATCCTTTTTTGGGGTTTCCATGTGTTTGTGTTAATATCTGATCTATCAGGAGAAAGATTGCATCATTTCTAACTTTCAGTCGGTAAATGTTTCTTTTTTGGGGGGGGAGCGGGGCATGCAAACTAATTTGAAACAAAGAGAAGAGAAGGGGAATAGGACAGATTCATTCCTCCACAACGAAGAGTTTAAACACTTTTACTTGCTTTGACACGTTGACATACACTAAAGCAACTTTGTCTGAATGTACAAAGTTTGTGACTGTGATGGTCCTGGAGAGATTTACTGAATAACAAGGTGTAGAATAAAGATGATGAATAGGGTTACACTACAACAGTGAACAGTGACTATTTGCAGACCTCACTTACTTATTATTTCTTCTTCTTATACTTACTTCAGTCAAGTCATTAAATCCCTATCAGGATTTTCCAATGTAGTAGACATATTATGGGAGAACGCTTGTTTCAGAGTCACCAGAAAACTGACTGCTTCGGAAAAAAAACATAAATCTTGAAGCTTCTACACTTCAGGCAGATAGCTCGAAGACTGCAATGACAAGTCAGCCATCATACAGTAATCACTGACACTTGTGAACACTTGTTCACAATTAAATGTCATGTCAATGAGGGAGGGGGGAGATATTTAAAGGACTTACAGTTAGGCTCTGTATTCGTTAGTTTCAGCTATGGGGAAAATCCTTCCACCTCATCCCCTACTGCCATCTTTGGTCTGCTAATCTGTTAAAATGTCCCATGGGGGAATTGGCGTAGGTGTGCTCTCTACCTCTAGATGTCGTCCCATATGTACAGCACAGAGCTTCCATGTTTAGCAGACCTAGCCATGTCAAAGATGATGTGTTTTAACATTCAGTAATTGTTGTGAGGAATTGTTGTCTTACTGGAAATGTGTTGTTGAAAACTTAATTACGTGTTCTGGAACCATTGTTTTTGTTGAACGGTTGTCAAGTTCTTTTTAGTGCTTTGTGCTCGGTAAACGTGAGGTTAATATTTAGGCGTATATGAATATGTGGATGTATATTTTTAAGAACAAACGTTTCAAACCTAAATCTGTAATTAGTAAGTCTTTGGTGCCACAATCAAGTACTAAAATGCTTAGGCCCTCAACAGTTAATGCTCTGCCAATTGTTGCAGTTTGCGACATGCACCACATTGGCTACGTCATGGAGGTAGTTCTGGAAATAAGAGTTGAAGAGCAAAACAAAGCTCAGGGCAGTTGTGGAGAGCAGGTTGAGACTAGCTGTTGATTTGTCCTCTGACAATGATGTAAACTGCTACAGTCCACAAGTTCTTTGTAGGTTAAGTGTTTGGAGCTACTGCCTCAGCTCCTCGACATCCCTACACATTGCTTCATACTGCTCCCGGTAAAGACATGGGGTACAACAAGTTCCAGTATTCTAGTTTAACTCGGCCTGGATTGCCTTGGGTGAATGCTCTTACGTGTCCCGCTGCGCTGCAAACTCTAGGATGGATTCCAGAGCACTGTTCCAAATATTTGCATTTTCATCTGCAATATAAAATAAACTTGATTTTAAAAAGCTGATTTGATGATTGTATGGTTTCTGTTAAGCTGCAGTATAACTATAAGTCCTTTAATTTACAAAATATTTTTATATTCAACCAGACTAATAATAGGAAAAAGATTGAGCATGGATTTGAGCTTGGTCAAAACTGAAAAATCTGAACTGACGGCACTGGAGTACCATTCTACGCCACCATACAAGTGATTTTCAAATTGGCATTTTTTTAGTATCAAGTCCTAAACATATTCTATGTCAACACGAAATACAAACTTTGACCCCTATCCAGCCAGCACGCTTTCATTTTGTAACAGAAGTGCTGATGACTAATGGGTTAATAGCACGGCCGGTGACTGCCTTTTATTCTGAAAAACTATGGATATAGCTGACAAATACCGCTGTCTATGTTTTAATTTGCTGTGGGTTAAGTGATGCGAATATTTTATAGGGACTGAATTCCCTTTCATTGAAAACAAATCTCCATAACCAAAGCAAAGCCAACAGAGTTAACCCCGGAAACAGGTCCAAAGCATCATATTTAATGCTGCAAAGTGAAATCTGTGGCAATAATTTGAAGTAAGATCAGATGTATTTCATGTTTAGTCAATTACGTGACTTGAAAAACAAAAGTTTGATGGTATTTAGTCTTAATTTATCATGGTAAATATTTTTGTTTAAGTCTTTATCTAGCGTCATTAGCGTTGGTTGTCAAGCTGGACATCCCCATTAATTTTATGATTGTATTTTGAGGTAAAAGAAAATCTGTGAAACTTGTCAAATGTTCTTCAGTTTTTTAGATAAACTATTGACCTTAAACAAAATGGGTAACTTTAGAGTATTTTTCTCTTGAATAATTTTATAAAAGGTACGCCTAACAGAGGTAGCTAATAAACGCTTCAAAAATGACTAGATTGGTCAAAACCTTTTCTTAATAAATTGTATGGAAAAATGTTTTGTTCCAGCTTACCTAGGAAGTTATGAATGTTACATATGCCCAATATTGCCTTTATCTTGCATTTAAAATGTTTGTAATTTGAGGATTTTGATTAAGTATGACAAACAAATAATATTTGTTATTAGAATTAGTGTACAAAAGCGTTTGGAGACAGGGTGATTATCCTAAAACAATCATGTATAATAATATAATGTAATATTATTTATGGTTATATAGATAGAAGGAACTCCGGTATGTCCTCTATATATGTTATATGGAAACACAGCAAAGAGTTATGCTTCGTAAATCCATTTTTTTTTTCCAGACTGGGGTGATCTTGGGTTCGGGAGCAGTCGCCGGTACCAACCAGTCTACAAAGTTTGAAGTTGTGACATACAGCAGCTCACAGGAAATTGAGCGACAGCAGGAAAACTTTAACTATCCCTCCATCCATTATCAGAACCGCTTATCCTATGCAGGGTCACGGTGGGGTTGGAGCCTATCCCAACCGACTTCAGGCGAGAGACGGGGTACACCCTGGACAGATCGCCAGTTCAACGCAGGGCTAACACATAAACATACAACTCACACACGCACATTCCCACCTCATGAACAATTTAGAGTTACCAATGAACCTACATGTTTTTGGACTGTGGGAAACCGGAGGAAACCCATGCTAACACGGGGAGAACATGCAAACACCACACAGAAAGGCCCTCAGGTGGGGATCGAACCCAGGACCTTCGTATTGTGAAGCAGTAGTGCTAACCACTGCGCCACCGTGCTGCCAACATTAATAATAATAATCATAATAACAATAAGAATATTAGAGAAGTACAAATAACCGGTACCATCACTATAGGGTTATATACCTTTCAGACAAGGACCCTTAATAATAATAATAATAATAATAATAATAATGACAGGGAAGAATAAACAATAACTAAGGTTCTAAGCCCTTTGGACTAGGAATATTAATAATAGGGCATAATTAACTAGTACAATAACTACAAGGGTCTACGCCCTTCGGCTATGATCCTTAATATTATTATTATGATCATTTATATTATTTATAATAATAATAATAATAATAATAATAATTAATAGAGAATTGAATAAAGCGGTACAATCACTGTAAGGTTTTATGCCTTACAAGCTAGGAACCTTAGTAGATAAATAAAATATTTTTTTTACTCCTTTGCAGCACCTCTCAAGCGCCATCAAGTTGGATGGGAAGCATCAGTGCACATCCATTTTCAGGTTTCTCTACATGTTTTCAATCAGATTAAAGTCTGGGTCCAAGCTGGGCATCTCAAGGACATTCACAGAGATGTCCTGAAGCCACTCCTTTGATATCTTGGCTGTGTGCTTAGGGTTCTTGTTCTGCTGACAGGTGAACCATCGCCCCAGTCTGAGGTCAAGAGCACTCTGGAGCAGGTTTTCATCCAGGGTGTCTCTGCACATTGCTGGATTCATTTTCCCCTCCATCCTGACTTGTCTCCCAGTCCCTGCTGTAGAAGAACATCTGCACCGAATGCTACTGCCACCACCATGCTTCACTGGTGGGATGGTATTTGCCAGGTGATGAGCGGTGCCTGGCTTCTTCCAAAAAAGACGGCCAACATTCACACCAAAAATTTCAATCTTTGTCTCATCAGATTAGAAAAATATTTTCTCATGGTCTGACAGTCCTTCAGGTGCATTTTGGCAAATTCAAACAGGCTGCCGTGCCTTTCACTAAGGATTGATTGGTGGATTGCTGCAGAGATGGTTGTCCTTCTGGAAGGTTCTCCTCTCTCCAAAGAGGAATGCTACAGTTCTGACAGACGGACCATCAGGTTCCTGGGCACCTCTCGAACTAAGGCCCTTCTCCCTCCATTGCTCAGTTTAGACTGCCAGCTCTAGAGAGAGTTCTAGTGGTCCCAAACATTTTCTATTAATGGATGTTGGAGACCACTGTGCCCATTGGGACCTACAAGGCAGCAGAAATGTTTCTTTTCCCTTCCCCAGATAATCCTATCTTGACGGTCTACAGACATTTCCTTAGACTTCCTGCTTGGATTGTGCTCTGACACATACAGCCAACTCTGGGACTTTATATAGACAGGTGTATGCCTTTCCAAATCATGTCCAATAAACTGAATTTACCACAGGTGGACTCCAATAAAGCTGTAGAAACATCTCAATGACCAACAGTGGAAACAGGATGCAACTGAGCTACATTTTGAGCTTCATGGCAAAGACTATGAATACATGTACATTTGATTGAAGTTTAAAGTTTAAAGTTCAAAGTGTTTTTTCTGTAAAATGCACAGTATAATACAGGACCATTCTGAGCAGAGAAATTCTTATGACAAGGCAGGCAACAACTACGTAGAACAGAGCCAAAATATCCATACAGAGCCAAAATATCCATCTCTTCCATCCATCCTTCTCTTTTGTTAGTGTTGTTAGCTTAAAAAAGAAGCCACTGAATCAACAAAAACAATTCTAGTTAAGACAATTAGACCAACACACCCACGCGCAGCCACATACACCTAGAGGTTGTATCGACTAGCTCGTGGACTGGGGGTATTACTACTCTCTGGTCCGCGTAAAGGCGGGTAGATTTGTTATGGTGGCAGAAGGTTCCAAAGCTCCCAGGGAGGATTAATGATAAGATTGGATTAGAGGTCAGGAAGGCTGGAAGACCTCGCCGCCGGCACACGCAGCATCTCGGTGAACGCTGACAGACAGACCTCACCGTGCCGGCTCTTAAATGAGTCAATCAGGGGAAATGTTCTTGGAAACATAACGCAGAGAGCCACCAGACCGACGTAGGTAACAGGGTCTAACCCGCTATGTGACTGCTAGCCAGGCTAATGTAGGTAATAGGGTCTAACCCGCTATGTGACTGCTAACCAGGCTAATGTAGGTAATAGGGTCTAACCCGCTATCTGACTGCTACCCAGGCTGATGTAGGTAACAGGATCTAACCCACCATGTGACTGCTAGCCAGACTGTTGTAGGTAACAGGGTCTAACCTGCTATGTGACTGCTAGCCAGGCTGATGGAGGTAACAGGGTCTAACCCGCTATATGACTCCTAGCCAAGATGATGGAGTTAACAGGGTCTAACCCGCTATGTGACTGCTAGCCAAGATGATGGAGTTAACAGGATCTAACCCACCATGTGACTGCTAGCCATACTGTTGCAGGTAACAGGGTCTAACCTGCTATGTGACTGCTAGCCAAGATGATGGCGTTAACAGGGGTCTGTCTTTTTTCGTACCGGGTCAGTACGGCTACGAGAGGGAAGCGGCCATGTTTGCTTTTTGAGAAGTGAGTTCACTCCCTCTCACAGCTATTTTGATGACTTAAGATGAAAGACACCAAACTGACTTAGTAATTTACTCTGCTTTGCTTTGCTTTGCTTTGCCTTGCTTTGCTCTGTTTTACGCTACACATTCTGACCAATAGAAACGAAGTGCAGTAGCTTTCCAGTACTTTCAGTATGAAATGACATTATTGTTTACATTGTGACATGGCTGCAAACCCCGAAGGGGGACGATATCGTAGCCGACTTTAAGCTTCTATCACTACTTAAGCTGTACCAGGCTGTAGTGCTTAAGATATTGATTATATTAGCACCCCCGCATCATAAGCTGCTTATGGCCGTGACAGAGGAGTGTGAAAGGATTGGCGTTTACACTGTGTGTTCTGAGAAGACACTCTCACAAAAGGGAGATAACAGTGTCACTATCTCCTGAATTTACTGTGTACTGTCATTGGTTCAGTGTCCGCCATTTTGACTCTATTTACTCTCTTTCTCTCTCTCTCTCTCTCTCTCTCTCTCTCTCTCTCTCTCTCTCTCTCTAGCCTGTCGCCGTCTCATCTTGAGCCCCCACCAGCGTACATCCTAAACTGGCCTTCATTCAGACCGAGGTCTTGCTGGAACTCACTATTCCGCGCTAGCAGAGGAGGGATGGAGGAGAGGAGGACAGGACGGAAGGATACTGCTTGGAGATACTAGGATAGGAAGCATAGCAGAGGAGCAAAGTCATCATGGAGACCCTGCTAGAATAAGAAACCAATGAATTCATGATTCAAATAAAGACTAAAAATAAATGGTTATATTGCTGCGATATTAGACTGGAATAAGAAACTAACTGTGAACCAAAGAGGCAGGATTGCTTCTGCATGCTACAACTGAACCTAATGGAGATGTCCGTCACACCACAGACAACTGTTTAAGATGGCGGCTGTTTAAGATGGCAACTGCTTAAGATGGCGGTGTTGAGAGTGACGTTCACAAAGACCAGCCGGGACAAGCTAGCCCAGGTACTGTGGATCCTGAACTGGATCTCGGTGCTGACGGGCCTGGTCCTGTTCAGCCTGGGTCTGTTCCTGAAGGTGGAGATGAACAAGCGCTTGGAGCTGATGGCCCAGCGGGACGTGCACTACGTCCCCAACATGCTAATCTCTGTGGGCCTCATCGCCTGCGCCATCAACTTCCTGGGCGGGAAGATCTGCTACGACTGCGCCGACACCACTAAGTTCCTCCGCTGGAAGCTCCTGATGCTGCCCTACATCATCTGCACCTTCTTCTTTACCTTCTGCCTCCTGGTGGGGGCGCTGCTGTGCTACAGCATGCACGGCGAGCTGGAGGACGCCCTGACGCAGGGCCTGAGGGAGGCCATGAGGTTCTACAAAGACACGGACACGCCCGGACGCTGCTTCCTGAAGCGGACCGTGGACACACTGCAGATTGAGTTCCAGTGCTGTGGGAACGCTGGGTTCAGGGACTGGTTCCAGATCCAGTGGATCAGCAACCGGTATTTAGATATGACCAAGAAGGACGTGATGGAGTAAGTAACAGTTATTGTGAATGTGAGGGCTCAGTTTCTCAAACAGGGATTAAGCCAAATCCTAGACTAAAAAACACTTTTAATGGAGAATTTCCATTGAGAGTGAGATTCAGTCTAGAGCTAGGCGTAATGCCTTAACGGGAAACAGGGACATAAAGTTGAAAAAAATAGAGAAAGTTGTTGTATTCTATGCATAATGGACACCCAAGCAGCCACAGCTACTGTCTTGGTTCACATGGTCAGTGATGTCATGAAAATGGAGGAATAGTTAGTGATGTTATGAAAATGAAGGGATGGTCAGTGATGTTATGAAAACTGATTGATGGTCAGTGATGTTATGAAAACGTATTGATGGTCAGTGATGTTATGAAAATGGAGGGATGGTCTGTGATGTTATGAAAAGGAGAGATGGTCAGTTATGTTATAAAAAGGAGGGATGGTTAGTGATGTTATGAAAAAGGAGGGATGGTCAGTGATGTTATGAAAATGAAGGAATTGTTAGTGATATTATGAAAATGAAGGGATGGTCAGTGATGTTATGAAAATGGAGGGATGGTCAGTGATGTTATGAAAATTACGGGATGTCAATGATGTTGATTTAAAACAGGAAGGAGGAACACCTCTTCTCACTCCTTCTCTTCTTCACCATGTTCTTATTCTGTTCACCCTCCTCTTCCTCATCCTCCTTCCTTCTACTGCCTCCTCTCTCACCTGCTCACTGTACTCCCGTTTCCTCCACATCATGGTCGTCCTCTGTGTTCTTCCTCACCCTCCTCTCTTTCTACACCTCTTCCTCATCATCTTTGTCTTTCTCCTTCCCCTCTTTCCCACGCTCATCCTCTTCCTCGTCCTTCCCTCCTCCCCTCCCTCTTCCCGTGGTCCTCCTCCTTCTCCCTTTGCTGTTCTCCCTGTCCTCCTCCTCCCCTCCCCTTCTCTTCTCCCTCTCGACTTTGTCCCCCCCCCT
>JAVQJS010113863.1:0-27503 GCA_036024795.1 Galaxias rostratus | reverse complement strand
ATGGATGGATGGATGGATGGATGGATGGATGGATGGATGGATGGATGGATGGATGGATGGATGGATGGATGGATGGATGGATGGATGGATGGATGGATGGATGAGGGAAATGGATACGTATGGTGGCAAGATGTTTTGAAATGAATGTTGAATTCATGAACAAATGAGAAAGACAAATTGGAATAAGAATTGAATAAATTGGAAAGCAGAAACGTTTATTGATTGGTCTGATGAGTTTCCCTGTTATTTACACAGATCGATTACAATGACATCAGCAGCGCTGGCAGCCTACATGGTTTGGAAGAGGGAGAGGCACATGGCCCTTTAGACGGGAGGACATAGTGAGCTCAAAATCCCCTCTTACACAGGTACTATCAAGTACTTGATTGGAAGACTTGTAGGCAAGAGCTATGTTTTGTAATGTAATTCACAGAAAGACAGATTTTAACGACTTAAAACATTCTGCTCAGTGCTGAAAACGTATGACTGATATACAGTTTTAAAAGTGCATGAAACAACACAGCAAGGACATTCTGCATTAACATTTAAGACAGAAAAAAAGACTGCAATAAACAAAACGAAACTCTGATTATTGGCTTAAAGGTCAGGCTAGGACAGGGGCTGTACAAAATGAATGAAAAACTTAATTGGGTTCTGACCTTCTCCTCTTCCAGCCGCTGCCTCCTTTTTTCCTCCACCGCAGCTCTTCGAAGCTCTTCTTTCTGCCTTTGCTCATCCAATCGCCTCCAGCGTTCCTCTATTGTGCGTTCATATTGTAGTTGAGCCCGACGCTCTTTCTCCCTAATCGCCTCCTCTCGAGACGCTGTCGAATATATAAGCCGTTAAGAATGAAACCCGCATGTCAGAAACACAAAATTTAACAAACACGGTTGTGAAAACCGACACCAATAAAAAACCTTGGCCTAAAATAATTTGACCAGATTTATTAGACACTCTTTACACTCTTTACTTCTCACCATTTACTAAACATACTAAACATAAGCCTTCAAAAGCAAATCTGTGACACACTAACCTAGACTTCTGTCTCTTTCGGCACGTCTCTCTTTGGCTAAACGCATTCGGTCATCCGTTTTCAGGTAGCCTTCCAAATCTGAGAGCAAATATTATATACATGTGAGCTTTACAAACAAACTCAGTGCCAATAAAATTTACAAATAAATAGAAGGATTGCTTTTAGCTTCTGTCTATTTTAAACTTTTTACTGTATTTTCTTACAACACATCCATCTAGTAGTTCCTTTGGACACAGTTTAATCAAGCTGTATCACAGTCAAACAAACCCTGAGGTTTTCTGAGTGAGGGGAAGCTGAAAAACAAAGCTGAACTTACGTGGTTTACCTGCATAGTTGTGAATGATGTTAGTAGCTGGACGTAGAGGAGAAGGATGTCCATTGGTCTGAGGTTTCTTTTCTGTAATTGATGGCGGGGAGGTCACCACATCTGGAAGACAAAATTGCATACACTCATCTTAATAGTAGAAGTATAGCATCTGCACAAAGCAAATCTTTAGGGCAGCTTCTAAACTGCAGTGGCTGGTAATCTCTGCATAAAAAACAAGTCGCAGTGTGAACAGTTGCCGCTATAGCTGCCTGAAAAACTTGTTAATTGTTGGATGTACTTCGACAAGGTCAAACACAAACTGCAGAACAGTTGGATATTTTCTTTGTGCAAGTATTACAAATAATGCCCCTGACAGGATTCTTCTGTCTTTTTGTTTAGTCCCTGCATATGCATTTGCATGTGAGTCTTAGGAAATCTGACATCTTTTAACAATTGTTCCCTAGATGATTATATCAGCAGTACCAATACACATGATATAAGTATATATAAAGTCAAATCTATTAAGGGGGTAACCCAACAGTCAGAACGCTTACGATTTTTTCCAGCAGGGTTTCCAGGCAGGGATGCCACTCGAGCTGGTGAGCCAAGGCCGTTGCTGTGGGATTTCTTGTCGGAAAGGAGGGCAACCGGTGATTGAGTTACTCCCTCACCTAACAGAAGATTACAAATTGCATAATTGATATTGTGATAAACAACATAGCATGTAACATGTGGGCCTAACTAAATCAATCCGATTCCTTTTGGAATGTAAGGTAAATAAGGGTTCAAAAGTAATTTATAATAGTAATTTGTAGTTGTTAGATAACACAAAGTCTCGAAAATGTACATGAGACGGACACAGGATATATAATCCAAGTTACCTCAAATACCATACTTCATTGTAACTAACAATGAAAATGCAGAAAGAACATAACTATGTATTGGGGGGGGGGGGGTAAATGGATTTTCCGTTTGCCAATAGCAATCGGCGTCGGCCATTATCACTCACTGAATCCAATGCGGACGACTGGAAAAAGTTAAAAAAGGGGTTTGTTATTTGGACATGATTAAACCAACCTCAGTTATGCCGTTTCTTAAGCAGACCTGCCCTTTGTATCCGACCCATCAATCTAATGCGACGTACCATATAGGCTATACCGGTAAAGACCAAAATCCCATAAATTTCTCGTGCCCTTCTTCTTCGTTTATTCTATAAAGCAAAATCAGTATTGACTACCGAATGTTATCTAATTATGTGAAATAAATAATTATATGGCCAGGCTTCTTTCGCAATTGTTTTTGCAGCATTACGACAGTTGAGGCCAAGCATTTCATTAGCCTACTTCAGGTGCGTGCTCGATGTAATTTACAACTTTAGATCACACAAGAATAATTTAACAGTAAGAAATAATAGTGAACATTGCCTTACCTAAAGAACTGCACATTGAATCGACAGTCTTCCCTGTCCTGTCCATTGTCACCTTCAACTGCAAATCAAATATATGGGCGCAAAGTCACCCAGCTCACAAAGCAAACGACTCGAATTCAAGCCAATACCTAGAGCAACAACATCGTCTTTAGCCACCTCCGCAGGGAGACGTACGTTGCGCTATAAGGTTCGAGAATGTATTCGTTTTCAACTGCCTCATCAGCAAATTCACGGAATGCAGTATTGCATCGGTCAAGAGAGCAAAGATGATACGTATGAACGCATGTACTCTATTAGTTTAAACACATCCCATAATGTAACTCAAGCTCCATAAAAGTCATACCGGCCATTTATTATCGTTAAACAAGCATCTTCGAGGTGCAGAGGATGGAGGAGATCGCGCGGTGCTGTAGACAGGGCGTAGTGTTGGAGAGATGATGCGAATGTTCTACGCGCGTCACCGCACTGCCCTTCGGCAGAAGGCTACATTACGTCATTCAGATCACCTTCACGAGAAGCAGTTAAAAAGCGTTGTAACCATAAGTAGTCGGTTTACCCATTGGTGATTTTCCACAAATTAATAATTGAATATCAGATCATAACAAATACACGGTATACAAGAATTATAGAATTATAAAAATGCGTGGCTCACTATCGATTATAGATTTAAGAATTTGAGGCTACAACTACAAACTACTCCAATGAGTTCTCCTACGAAAACATGTCTTGTGTATCCGTACAACAGGCAACTATTTAACATAACTATGTGGATGTAGACATTGAAAGGCAAATAATGCAACATTCTGACTCGCAGAATTGATCAATTGATGGCCCTTACAATCAGACTGAACTGTCGGCATACATGTTATACACAGGAAGTGCCTAAGTAAAGTTATTCATGCGTATTAATGTGAAATGTGTTACAAAAAGGAAATTACAGATCTCCAGATTTTTACTACATCAGGCATATTGGAAAGTTCTGAATCCTCTGACTGACACTGCTGTCATAATTAATCTACTCTGCAGGTTTCATTCACCTTGGCAAAGGTCAATGTTCACAACAGCAACATCTGCATACATCACGCAAAAAAACCTATTCATGTCAGATAAGATGCTTTGCATTTCATAAATAAAGCACCTGTATAACCTTGTCATGGAACAATGATCAATGAGAAAAATACACAAAAACGTGCAATTGTACTGTAAATGTTTCTTTAAACATACATTTATTAATATCATATATCTTTGTTACTTTTGTATTATCTATATTTCTGGTATGGATATTTTGTCTCTGTTCTACGTAGTTGTTGCCTGCCTTGTCACAAGAATTTCTTTGCTCAGAATGATCCTGTGTTATACTGTGCGTTTGACAAATGAAACACTTTGAACTTGCCTAATTATATGTGTGTGTGTGTGAGAGAGATATCAAGATGCTAAAGTCACAGACATAATTAAGTTCTACATCTATGGCTTTATCCATTATCAGAACCGCTTATCCTATGCAGGGTCACGGGGAGCTGGAGCCTATCCCAGCTGACTTTGGGCGAGAGGCAAGGTACACACACCCTGGACAGATCGCCAGTCCATCGCAGTCTATGGCTTTATCTGATAGTCTATTAAGCTATGTCACGTACACACATACAAAAACAATTGAAAAAAAATAACAGTTGGTTTAAAATGTAGTGTATTTTTGATCAAGGGCAAATTCATCCAAAATTAGATAACATTTAAGTAATTGCAGAATTTCAGTTTGACAACTCATGACACACTAGCATTCACTTAAATATTATTCGATTATAGCTGTATTTCCTGTAGATATTGATCGTGTATAAGGTTTGCCATACAGTTCATTATCGATCAGCTCTTCAATCGTGAACTGTTTTAATAGTGGACTTGGTGCTTCCTCGTTAATTTCAATGGCCTTTAGAATGTGCTCCTAAAATTCTGTGAAATTTTCTTAAGGTTACATGCATGTGGTACTCTTTCAATTGTGTCAATTAGTTCCCGACAAGACATCACCAGAACCCAAATTAGGAACGTGTTCATGAGACGATACAGAAATGCAAAATTTGTAAACTTGTTAGCTCTGACGTCACGTAGTAAGGAAAATGTGCTGAATCGGAAACTTACCAACGCACCATATTTACAGAAAATTAATAGGAGTTTGGTTTTCTTTCAGAATGTTTATCAGAGCAGTAAAGGTATATAGCTCATCAAGTGTATTCAAAAGTGAATTCGACCAGTGGCAATTTAAGATACACAATTCTTTGCCTGAGACAATTGTATACAGTACAAAGCCAAAAACAAAAAAAGACCTGTCAGTGGAAGAACAGTTTTGTTTTGGCTGGCGCCAAACAGATTATTTCAACAGCTTATTGGACAGCCCTTCACCAATGTTAAGTATTTCTGTCATATTCTTATAGTTATTATTCAATCATGCACACCAGACATAAAAACAATGATTGTCTACAAATATAAAAAATACATTCTCTTAAAATATGTTTGGAAATTTGCTGTAAGTATATCCCTTGTTCATATATTTCCCTTTCATGTTGTAATAAAATAGACACAATATAACAGACAGACTAAAGCAATATAACCCTTAATGGTCCTGCCCAACACATATTTAAGATTGAAAAGTGCAGCATTTCAAAATAATTGAGGTTTTCTCCCATTTTGATGCCTGTTCCCTAACAGGCCCAGCTAAGTTTGATAAAAGGTTACAGCATCAGGGAGTGTGTAAGTATTGGTCTGGATACATCTAGGCAAGAATTAGAAAAGGTTTTACTTTATACATTGAGATTAATTACTTATATTGCCATGTGTCTTTTGCTTTGCCAAATTTCAATTGCAATTTCCGATGTAATCCATTGCAACAAATAAGTATTCAAGTACACTTTTTTTTAAATAAAATCATAGGCCCCTGTCATTGACATTTAAACTAATCTTGAAATACTTGATTGACATTCAGTTATGATTGTTTAAGCAATTTCTAAGTAGATTATTTTAGTAATGATGGGTTGCTTTTCCTTTTTGGTCTTTCACTCGAGCCTAGCGACTAAGAAGTAGTCAAACTCTCACTGGTGTTCAATTCAATTGCAATGGTAAAATGCTGAGGAGTCAAAGGGCAGTAGATGTCAGCTTCTTCACTCCTCTTCTCTGAGCTAAAGTGGATTGTCCCACAGGTTCTAACATAGGGGTCACATTCATGCTTAAAGCAGAATAAGTGGCTGCCATGGCACCCTAAGAAAAAAAGAGAGGCAAAAATGAATGTGCTGCCATAGATTGGATTCTCTAATTTAGGCAAAAGACAGTCTTTTGCACACAAATAAATA
Organism: Galaxias rostratus; assembly: GCA_036024795.1. NCBI lineage: Eukaryota > Metazoa > Chordata > Actinopteri > Galaxiiformes > Galaxiidae > Galaxias > Galaxias rostratus. Next base: position 21,399 of record JAVQJS010113863.1, on the reverse strand, counting down.
ACAAGGGTCTAAAGTCAAGGCCAACAGATTTTTAAAATACCTTAACCAAATGTGGTGCATCCTGTCTGTTAAGCTGGTACTTGGGTAACTGATCTTTGTTTACTATCCAGGGGTGTCGAAGTACTTGACCGGCAGTCAGCCTCTGGTGAGGGTCAACATGCAGCATTTTGGACACCAAGTCCTGAGAGTAGACATTTCCGGGGACATCATGAACAATTGCTCTTTTCACTAATGCAATGACATCAGCATATTAAGTTGTAAAAGGAAACAGCATATTGTTAAACAGGTGACCAGAAAATATGTTTGGCTTAACCTTTGCCTCAGCTGAGACAGAGTTCCAATAGCCTCCAGTCAGAGAAAACTTTCCAATGCCAATACGAGCCAGAATCTCCTCAGGCGTGTCTTCTGGTCCATTGGCAAAAGGTGTGAAGCTGATAAAGATAATGTAAAACACACAAGAAAGGACTCAATGAATATGTGAGCCTCACAATTAACCTAATGTCATCTAAAACTCATCAAAATCTTAGCTGCAATATGTGACAGCTGACGTCTCTATTCCCAATAGAAAGCTCCACATACCCAGTCAGCATTGTGTACAGCAACACTCCAAGACTCCAGATATCACAAGCAGCATCATAGCCTTGCTTCTTCAACACCTTGCAAAACAATTTGACATTTACGTTACATATATTTACAGTCCAAGTTAGGAGATACTGTGACAAACAAGCAGGCTGCCACATTTACCGTAAGACAGTTACATCAACAGAACAAAGACACAAATAAAGGGATACCTCAGGGGCCACAAAATTGGCTGTGTAGCACGGAGTCATTAGGAGCCCGTTCTCTGCCCTCAATTGTTTGGCAAAGCCAAAATCGCAGATCCGAATAGACTCTGGGTTGCCAGACTCATCCACATACAATATGTTACTAGGTTTTAGGTCTCTGTGGACCACCTGGCAAAGACGACAAATCTTAGTCCTAGGGCCACATTGAGTGTGAAAATAAAACGAAAAGCAAAAACATCACAGCTATAGATTACACCACAACAAAAGAAACATGAAGATAGCGATTTCTTACCCCCTGAACATGCAGGTATTCCACTGTTTTAGTTATTGTATGCAGAACTGCGCTTGCCTCCCTCTCAGAGAAAAACTTCTGTCTTAAAATCTTATCAAGCAGCTCCCCCCCTTTCATCAGTTCAGTTACCAGGTACACAGAGCGCCCGTCATCATAAACCTAAAATCAATATAAAACTGTATCAATGAACATTCAAAGCGTTGAAATGGTGTCAGAAGTCAATGAGAAAAACAGACTTGGATTCTAACAAATTCTCTTTCATTTTAGGAATCACAGCAAGACAGTGACAGATTTCACATAGTACTGGGTCACTCACATCCTTGAGAGTGATGATGTTGGGATGTTGTCCATAGCGAAGAAGAATTTCCACTTCTTCTGTGGGGTCTCTCTTAGTCTTGCTGATGATCTGGTATGACGACATTAGATTTGTTAGCTATAAAAAAATAATTTAAAAGTATTTATAAGTTTCACGTGGTTTACGCACAGCCACGGTAAAGAGCAAGAACTTCACCTTTACAGCATGCTCCATACCAGTGCTCTTCTGAACACAACGTTTGCATATAGAATAAGAGCCAACTCCGATGTCTTCTTTCACATCGTACACGTCACTGAACTGCACAGTGTTTCTGTTGTGGTGCTGAAGGCAAACGAATGGACCTTGTCATTAAGCCAAGCACAATCAGAATGAAGCCTTTCCATTTGAGCAAATGTTAGTGCAGTACCTGTAATATAGAGGACATGCTGGAGTTCTTCGGTGGCTGACTTGCTTCCTCAGAGTCAGTAGCCACAAAGCTAAAACCTCTGAACAGTTGGTGGGCGTTTGCGCTTGGAGGAACACCAGGGGAGTCTGGGGGCCAACATCATAATATCACTAGCAGCCCTCTAACCACTTCAAGAACGTCAGATTAATTTAACATTTTAGTTCAAGGAGCTGATTGTTACCGCGTGGAGTTTTTGCAGTGAATTCCTGATCAAAATAGAAGGTGTCATCAGGTCTCCCACCAGCAGGTTTAAAGGGGGGGTGCAGTTCTCTCCTGAACAATTTCTGCAAGTATGAACAAAGAACAAACAACACGTCTTAAGTAATCCTACCAACACAAAAATACACACAAATTAATGCAAAAAAAATGGCTAAAATATGTGCACTTGAAAACACTTACATTCCAGTCAATTGTGGAGAAAAAGGAATGTCTCTTAATCTCTTCTACTCCATCTGGGCCTGCGCCTGAAAATATTAACCAAGAGCACAGACCATCAGCCAGAGCAGCTTGCACTTTAGGAATGAGGTACACACCAGAACTAAATAGGAAATATTCAAAAGCCTGATTTGACAGATATTAATCATGTCCTCCACAGTATGTTCCTTTGCGCCTGATCTTACCTAGTCTGTTGCCTGGGTTGCGTTTGAAAAGATTCCGCAGCAGAGACTGGGCGTCTTGGCTCAGGAACTGTGGCATTCCCAGCTTAGCCCTACCATGGAGACACTTATAATCATGTACAGTAGTGGCAAGTTTTACAATTATGTATTTCACTAGCGAGTTTTTAAAAAATAAGGTGTTCGTGCCTCATATATAGCAAGTTTGTGAGCATAGAAACTATTCACGGATCCTTTTGATGTTGTATTTTGCAAGGTTCTGGATGGTTTGTAATAGTCCATCATGGTGATTAATAGCATTGTTTAGGATGTAAAATAGGTTAGATTATGACGGTGGTCAGATTATGAAGGTGGACAAATTACTAGGCCAATCATTGCACTTGCATCGTTTTATAAATGTTTGCCCTTATACATTGAAAGTCTCACCAGTTACTTTAAAAAAACAACTTAAAACAAGCCATTTTCAGACCTACTTCAGTATCATGGTCATAGTTTCTTTCCGATCTTTCCCCTGGAATGGTAGAGTTCCAGTGAGCATCTCAAACTGTAAAAGAAAATACATAAAAAAAAAGTGAATTTTCAAATATGCAGTTTATAACACTTTATAACACATTAAATCAGATGTATATAGATATAGGCCTGAATTCTAATGTTTTCCCTTTCCAAAAGGAAGCAATTAGAGAGAAAAACCTGTGTCTAGTGGGAATGAGTTGATACAGGTTATTTGACACAGGTCCACATTCTGATTGAGCTTGGCTCTGGTATGGAGAGGTTTACTCTGCCCAAGATAGATCAAGCAGACTCCCTGGTTACGATAACGGGAACATTAGTATGAATTCAGACGCCAATAAAAGGCAAACACAAAAATGTTACCAGTAGCAACATGCCTCAGACAAGCCTGGCCAGCAGGAACAATGACATCAATGAAGAACACAACAGAAATGAAGGCACAGTAATATATATTGTGATGTAAATCAACACTACCACTATAATCCTTTGTAAACAATCCTTAGTGTTCATCTGAAATGATATAAGCTCTCTTCAGCCGTGACCTGCATATATATAAATGACAGCATGCACAGCTCTAATGTGAACCACATTGCCCTGCAACTTTCCTGTGACTATGTATAGTGTGAACGTCCGCCACCAAGTGAACCCCTGTCCAATGTATTGCGTGAAATAGAAGAACGAGTGACTTACAACTTGATCACCACAATTTTAACCTATAAAGAGCCTCACCATAAGCACACCGTAGGACCACCAGTCTGCGCTGTGGGTGTGTCCTCTACGATTCACTACCTCTGGCGCCATGTACTCCACTGTCCCACAGAAAGAGTAGGCCTTATTCTCATGATCAACGGACTCTTTACTCAGTCCAAAATCTAAATTGAACAAAGGGCAGAAAAAGTCTGGATTCAAATAAAACACAGATACATAACTTATTTTAGAGATATGTCTGTACACTGAACAAATCAGACGAGGTGTTAGTATTGTGGTCAAGGAACATGAATCTGGAATATGTAACAGCAGTGGATAGTTACTCACCAGTCAGTTTTATATGACCTTCCTCGTCCAGAAGAATGCTAAATAAACATGAAAGTTACACAGAAACAGGCAGAAAAAACGAATTATTACTGTATCAATACATGTTTTTAAATATTAAGTATTGAAAACAGAATTCTAGATAATTACATTTTCGAACTAATCCTTTACAGATGGTTCAAAGTGCTCAGTGAAAATTTGTAATTAGGTAATGAATGATTTTCACAAGGTTTATTTGTGTGTCTCTTTTTAAAAAACTGTACGCACTTCTCAGGTTTGAGGTCTCTGTAAATGATGCCTAAGCCATGCAGGTGATCCAAGGCCAAAGCCAGCTCAGCCAGGTAGAACTTAACGTCCTCCTCTGTGAACATCACCTGCACAATGAGAGAATAAGGCACTAATATTCTATAATAAAGAATTAAAAATTAATAAACCACTGTATTGTTTGTCCTTTAACAGTTCTGAAATTTAAATGAATATAATCCAAAAGGAAAAGTAGAACACTCACCTCTTTGGAGAGACGTGTAAATAAATCTCCACCTCTGAGGAAATCCAGAATCAGGTACAGCTTCCCTTCTGTCTGGAATGCTTTGCAGAACCATGGGAAACAGCTTAAAATGTAAGATATGCGATGCATTCAAGAGAAAATGATCTGGTTATCTAAGACACAACTACAGGTAAACATATGACGCGAGTTTGGATGAATGGGATGACTCACCGTAATGCATTCTGACGATAAAAGGATGGTTCACTTCAACCAGAATGTCTCTTTCCATCTTTGTCCGGACCCTATCTCGCACTAATGAACATAACAATGTCCAATCATGCACACATAAGATCATGCATGATATGCAAAAAAGTATATAAATAAAGAGTCATAAGAAAGTGTGACTATTTACTGTTCTATTGAAAGCTATTGTACCTTTCAAAGTGGCCTTTTTTAGCACTTTCATGGCATAGAGCTGCCCCGCATCTGGTCCTGTAATTTTTCTCACCAGGAACACCTTAATATAGAAATAGAATGATAAAAAAGGAATGCAACATAAAATATCTAGAGGTTATAAAAAAAAAATGCAAAAACGCACGCTAAATACCTTTCCAAAGGAGCCCTGTCCTAGAACTTTTCGGAGCTCAAACTGCCGAGCATCAGCCTTCTCTGAGCCCTCTTTAACATGGTGTGTAATGCTGATCTCTTTTACATTGACCTCCTCCTGGAATAAAGAATAGAAAAAGACAAGCCTCTTAAATTGCACAGCTCATTAGTACACAGAAAAAACCACACAACTAAAAAATTTCCTCAAAAGACTAGAAGAAACATAGAAATAAATAACATTTATTAATAATAATATTTTTTCCTGCACTTTAATGGTGAATCACATTCTGTGAGTTGAGAGCTAGAAAGATGTTCTGGATCTTGGTTCTCCCACCCAGACATATAAAACCAGGCCCACACACTGAACACCAACTTTCGACTATGTTGCTCTTTTGCCCCTGTTCTGTCCAAGGAGAGGCCATGTCTCCCATTTTTGTCATGGGCCAACAGATCCTTTCTGCCCAAGTCTGTGCAGTGATAGAACTGCAGAAGACTTTACTTTGCTAAGACTAACCGGACCATGGAGCTTCTGACCGAGTTCTCATGCCACAAACACCTCCTCCCACAGCATTAGAGGATGACTCTAGTCACAGCAGTCTTGCTAGCTCTCATTGTCATTCTTTTTGTATCATCCCCTCTAACACTTCTTGCTGCCTCTAGTTAAATTGCACTTCTAATCCACTTTAAATCTATTTTTGTAGCTCTAGTTTATTGTCGGAACATTGGAATGTGAGAGATGAAACAAAGCAGTGTTAGAACTGCAGAAGACTTTACTTTGCTAAGACTAACCGGACCATGGAGCTCCTGGCCGAGTTCTATAAGCAAAAATCTCAGTTTGACCAGCAATCTCTATTAACAACACAACAGATAAGCATGCTGTCGTCAAGAATAAAGACTTACATTTGCAGTGTAAGGTGTGTTATCGTCACCCATGTTGTCGTCCATGACCTGAAGGGAAGAAGAGCAAAGACGTGTTGTTTGAAGACACACACATTAGCTACACCAACTGTCTTTATAGACTATAGTATGACTACAAAAAAGGTTTAAGGAAAACGGTTGTCAATGTCAGTCGAATGAGCCGACGATTACTTTGACTCTGACACTTGAGCGTATCACAAGTAAAAGTCGGTTTCTACGTTACAATAGCATATTGACGTTTATTGAGTACCTCGGTTTCTGTCGTCCCCAAAGCCATTTTCTGCCAAGGGACTGCAAGCTGTGCAAGGGGCATCTTGAATTAAAAATGTTGAGTAGTCCCACTCGATGTGCCAAGGGTGGGGAAGTTAGGAGTGGTAGCTAACAGTAACTTGGTGTGAGCAGGTAAGCCACCCAGCTAAATTGTTTTTTGACAGAATGTCCAGTGCTATAAATTTACAGTGGAACAGTTAATCCACGTGGATTGATTTCGATAACTTTTTTTTCTTTAAATTAACTGTAATGTAAAGAAAAACATTAAAAAAGTTAAAACTACAACAAGCACCGAGTGTTTCTTCTCGACCATACACAATCACTTCCGTTCTCTCTCAATATGGCGCTTATCTTTGAGGACTGTTCAATTCCAAAAGTTGCTCCCTTCGTTGTGCCCTTGTCCACCCTTTGGGATAATATGAATCCACTATAGTTTATTAACATAAACCTAACTCTTTAACTATTATGTGCTCACGTGTCTTGATATGAAATGCAAGTTTTAACTGCATTCGCCTTGTCTTTCTAACAAATCTGAGTTTAAGTCAATAAAGGCCAGTAAAAATAAGATTATACGAAGATGTTAGTAAATTAATGCGTGCTCTTTGCTTTCCAAAGATATGTCTAAACGGTGTATCGTCTAATGTGCAAAATGTTGGCCGGGCGTATATGCAGATATAAAAACATAATGACTATAAAATATATTCTCAAAAGATGGATAAGCCTACTGCATATATTTGATGTTAAGTGACCTGTGTTGTGATTGGGACAATGGCATACGAAGTAATCAGAAGCAATGTCGGTGGAGAGCCAGGGCCCTGACGATGGGACTAACAGCAGATGGGAATAAACTGGTTTTGCAGCATGAGTCTTTATGAAGCAACTGAAGTTTACAAACAGCCTGGTCACGCAACCAAGCCTTGTAGAGCAGTTAAATACCTAATTTAACGCACGGAGTGTTTAAAATAAATTTGTATCTTATTTTGCCAGACATGTTTATTTACGGACTGCTCCTTTAATGTTTGAATATACCAGAGTAGAGAACTTTTTATGTAGCTCTGAAATATAAGGCAGTGTACAATAGATGGTTCCAATGATGCTATGGACTGACATTACTGTTAATAGAACCTGTCCAAGGTTGCGTGATGAAAGATGCGGCCTCTCAACTTGTTTATTTTAAGATGTGCTTGAAGTCAGTTTGATATTTGAATAGTGTTTGAGACGTTTATAAAACTAATAATGTTATCTAAAATCAGTTTGATTCCCGTTTTAAAGGAAATGACAAGAACCGGTAAGTAGGCCTTTGGCAAGAATATTACCTGGTAAACTTCGGAGGAACTTGACCATTGAAATAAGGCGGAAACGGAGGACGGTCCAACATACAATCAAGTAATCAGAAGGGAATAAGTTGAATAGTCGTATTTATTTATATTAGCAGATGTACATCTAATCACATCTAATACTTGCCTTGATTATTTTTCAACTCTAATACCAATCACTTAGCACTCTTTTACCTGGGATGTAACAGTTCTCCATCAGTCTTCCAAAACGATGCATCTGAATTCCCATAATTTATCTAACCTTGTTCAAAACCCTTTCTTAGCAGTAAATAAAAAGGCAAAGCTCCATAAAACGATAACCCTTTAGAAGACTGGAAGTATGATGAGAATTGCCCATAGACTCTTGGGATTATGACTTACAAATACTAAAGTAAATTACACAAACACTATATCTATTCAAGCACTCGTCTTTGATGGATATAATTAAGTGCAAACCTAAACTTCAGAGAAGTGTGTCTTACCAACTTTTTCCAGTCCAAAATATGTTTTAGTGAATTAAAACATAATTAATTATAAAATGTAGATGCATCCTTTTGATCCTGCAGGCACGTGTTTGGCAAGATAAATGTTTATGACCATAGATAAATTACTTTATGTCTTTTGAGACATACATGTTTGCCATTGGAGACCAGTCAAATATGAAAAATCGAGTATCACTTTGAAAACCTACAATGTGAAATCAAACAAAAGCCTTGGCGGTTCAATGTCAGATTTATCAGTCCACATTAATGTAAATACTTGTCTTATGTAAGAAATAAGATTATTGTGATGTCTTCAATAAATAGATGACAATTTATAAACTGCTGCAGAAACCTTTAGTTTGGTAAAAAAAGAATATAGGTAAGACTAAGAAATACCATGGAATTGTACCTTTGACTATATGGTGCAATGGAGGCAAGTTGTCTGTTGCATTCAATAATAAATTCTTGTTCAGGTAGAAGACTTTTTACCACAAGCCGCTAACATGGTGGTGGCAAGTGTGAAACAAAAGCAAATTGAAAGTACACATACCCAAGAAACTAAGTATTTTTTTGATAACCCACTTTGGGATCAATCAATTAAAACAAGTGTATTGTGTTTATCAAGAGTGCACATATTATATGCATCTAAAATGTTTTGGGCAAAACCAACATGACCTTGCAGAATTAAAAGTTGGAGGTCTGACCATATGTGTAGCTCTTTGCTGACAGGGAAAGAATTGTGGGCAACATTACAGTATAAATAAACAGTAGAGTACAGAAGAGAGAGTTAAATATGGGTAGTCTTTAACTGATTGATTTCAGCTTGGACCATGGGTTGGTTCCACGCACATCCAAGGGGGGTTCATTGTAGAAAATGTGGTTACAAAGGTCCTCTAGGGGGGGCTCAGGGTCTGTTGTGGCAAACTGTGCAGCATCTTCAATCTCCTTCCTTACTTCCACATCAATTTCCTAAAAACATTCAGTACCATGTAGAATTGATAACCAAAATCCACAGATATCATTTGAACAGCTAAAGAAATTCCAATGACAAAATATATCCATTACACTTGAATATCAAGGTAACCTTTTCAGGTTAAATAAATCAGGTTATATAGGCTAATTGAGTTAAAGATAAATTTCAATATATTGATATTGTTTGTGTAGTGTTCCATTGTGGTGGTGTCTAGGTAATACCTTGAGCTCCTCAACGCTAGCCATGTTGTTACTCAGCATACGGTCCTTGAGCATGGAGATGGGATCACTTTTGCTGCGGACTTCCTGGATCTCCTCACGTGTACGGTAACTGAGATATGACAAAAAGCGGAGCAAGGATCAGAGGTTAGACATACCTCACATTTTAATGCATTGAAGTCCATGTGTACAGGTTCTCTATTTGACCAGCTAACATTTATACAGATACCAGGTTAGTTTAAAAACAGAAGAGTATATACTGTAGTTTTGATAATGATAGTTATGTGGCTGTTTACCTGACACCAGGATCACTCATACTGTGTCCATGGTATCGGTAGGTCTGGAGCTCCATGAGAATAGGGCCCTGAGAATACCCAAAAACATGTGAACAGTCATTTCACAATGTCAGATCCACTGCTAGGTGAGCAGTAAATCATTGTATCAATATCATCAATACAAAACAAAATTGCCAAGAACAACACATTATTCATGGTAGGCAAATATGTAAACTTACCTTTCCAGCTCGGCAGTGATCTGCTGCAAACTTAGTAGCTTCTCTAACACAAAGCACATCCATCCCATCCACCTACAAAGAAGAAGATTGTTTGTGATGCATGTGAAGATACATGGAATAATTTTGTGAGTCCTGCAGAGAGGGCAGAATGAGAAAGGCCCTACCCTGAGGCCAGGAACATAGTCTCCTCTCTTGTAGTATTCAGTGCTGGCTGATGAACGCTCTACTGAAGTGCCCATGCCATACTTGTTGTTCTCACAGATGAAGATGATAGGCAGCTTCCAAAGAGCTGCCATGTTGTAGGTTTCAAAGATTTGACCCTGTACATAAAAAAACAATCTGACTTATTGGGAAGACAGGATAAACAGTTTTATCAAACCAGTACAAGTGGATTTGATTGAATGTGCTCTGCACAGAGCCATGTCCAAACATATGATGCTTAAGAGGATTGTCTAACAAGTCGGTCCAAAATCTCCCATAGGTGTTTGATTGGGTTGAGATCTGGTGACTGCGAAGGCCATAGCATATCATTCACATATTTTCATACTTATCAAACCCTCGTGCCCTATGGATGGGGGCATTGTCATCCTGAAAGCGACCACTTTCTTCAAGATAGAAATGTTTCAACATGGTTGAAGTGGACCCAAATCATGCCAGCAAAAGGCCTCACACAGCATATCAGAGCCACCGGATTCCCTCACTGCTGGGGTCAAGCATTCAGGCCAGTAATGTTCTCTTGGTGTATGCCACACATGCACTTGCCCACTTGTCGAGAACATGGTGAAGGATGACTCACATGACTATATCATTTATTTCCACATCTCTGTTGACAATTACCTTTGGTTTTTGCACCATAAAACTCCAATATGCATTCATCTTTGTAATTAGGGGCTTATGCAAGGCATACCTAATATCCCTCTCTTGACATTCCCAGTCAACCGATAAGGAGTAGCTCTTACTGCCCAACCATCACAGGCATCAAATGTGCGCTGTAAACCACAATTTACTGATGTTATTCTCGTAGATTTAAATACAGATCTCACTTTAGTGACTGTTCCTATTAAATTACCAGTCAGTTGAGCAGTCTTTGTGACTGAAGCTCCTACCACCTGTACCCAAGCAACTGGATCCTCTTTCAAAGTTTTAAGACTTAAATTCTTTCCTCTTGCCACCTTGATACAAAATCTGAATCTACCGGGCTCGTACAGCATTTTTATTCATGCCAGAGCATGAGGATGTTAATTGCTTCACTGTCCATGCAGTGCTCCTATGTGGTAGTATCTGCATTTGTTATGTTTCTCTACACATATATTCAGGTTTTCCTTTCATTTGTCACCCATCTTTGTGATATATATAGGAACTTTTTTAAATGCATGTTTCAGAATAAATAAAGAATAACTGTGAATGCAATAAACATCGCCAGTACCTAATCAGGAAATGTTACAATTTAATAAAGAAACCAGCAAAGCTAGAGGTAAACGTCAACATTTGTGGCTTCATAAAACATTAATATTGTCTTAATATTATGGCACGTCACTAATGAAAAGTTATGTTGTTGGTTAATTGCACCTCACAAAATTTCTGTTTTACCACACTGATTACATTTAAATTTGGCATGTTCTTCCCCATATTGTCTCATAGACCTGCTAGTTTCAAATTGTTGTTAAATGAATCGATTAACTATTGTATTTTAGTGACATACTTGGTTAGCAGCACCATCACCGTAGAGGCTGACACACAGTTCATTATTTCCAAGGTACTTGCAGGCAAGGGCTACACCAGCTCCCAGAGGTACCTGGACAAGAAGAAATTAAATTATCTTCTATCAGCCTACTATGTTGCACTGTGAAAATCAATTCTAAGTACAGGGGCTTTTTGAAAAAAAGACTATGTATACAGCAGACTATGTAGCAGCCCACTTTGCACACTAGCATTGTATCTATATTACCTGAGCTCCAACAATACCATTTCCTCCATAGAAGTGTTTAGTATACATGTGCATAGAGCCTCCCTTGCCCTTTGCAATTCCACCTCTTCTTCCTGATAGAAAGAGAGAGCAAAGCAATCAAATATTGCAGGTTAAACGACAAGATTGACCAAAAGAAAGGAAAGAGGATTTCTTTGAATTATGGGTAATATCTCTCGGGAGGGGAGTCAGTTTCTTCCTTTGAAAACTAACCGGTTAGTTCCGCCATGATCTGACGGACGGTTGCACCCCTGGTAAGAGTGTAGCCATGGGCACGGTATGCTGTAATCAGATGGTCTGACAAGTTGATACCCCCCTCAATGCCAACTGCACAAGCTTCCTGCAAGGGGTAATTAGAATCTGTCAGTCATTGTATCCCTGGGTAACCTGTATTACAATCGCTTTAACATTCTTCGGTACCCATTCTTCAGTGATTGTTAAAAAAGACCCATTTCATACAAGTCCATGCATACTTGTGTATATGTGTTTAAAGGAAAATAACTGTTTACTCTAACCTGGCCATCATAGAGATGACAAAAGCCTCTGATAATCTTCTGCTTGTAAAGCTGGTCAGCCTTCAGCTCCATGCGCCTCATTGTCTGCATTGTCCGGTAGTATTTCAGCCCTTGCTCACGAGTCAGAACCGCCTCCAAAGGTGGAGCCTCCTCCAAACGGTGAATATCACATTTCTCCAGAAAAAGGGGGGAAAATTTCAGTAAGAAATATTGGGTGGGTTTCATAAAATGTAAAAAATATAAAAACAAATTGCATTTACTTTTATCTCAAATGTGGCTTGAGGAGTGAAGTCAGCATATGTTCGAGTTGAAACAACCACTCGGGATCCCTGAAAAAGGAAAAAAGAATATTGGACTTAACACAAAGATCAAATCAGACACTGATCTTATCAATAAACAAAATAATTTGCAAGAATTAGAGCCAGTAAGTCAGCGCAAAAATAAAAATAGGATAGACAACAAGAAATAGGATAGACAACCCAATCAATAACCTTGAAAATGCTAAACTACACTGTAAGACTAGACAGAATGATTTTGTACAGTCCACCACAAAAACAGTTCAAACAGCATGGAAAATCTCAACCACCGCGACCCGGTTCCAAGCAAGCTACCACAAAGGAGTGAACCAACCATTTAAAAACATGACTGCCTTTTGCACCTCATTAAACAATTATTCATCAACTATGACTGCATTCTGAGGCATGTTAAGTATCAGGTAGAGGAAAAGTTTTTTTTTTCCACAGCCTCCAGCGGGCTTTAAAGATGCCATAAATAACTTGGCCACCAGGTTTCACACCCAGCCCAAATGAGCACTGTGATGTGTCATTCACACAAAGTGGTCAGTGTGAGGAAGAGGCAGTTTAAGGCACCTACATTCAAAATTAGATCATGCGGAGTGGCCGTAAAGTATGAGTGGGAATAAGGGGGAGTGAGGCAACATATAGAGGCACTGCCAGTACTCACAGCAAGCTGTGGCTCTGGTAAAGAAGTGTCTTCAGTCAAGCAGAGGGCGTTGTCAGGGCGTTGAAGCAACGTTAAATCAGTGCTTTGGGTCCTCGGGGCAAGCTGAGGCTCAGGTATGGACGAGTCAGGGGTGTTGGTAAAACAAAGGTCATGCTCTAAAAGGCTTAATCTCTGTGTGAGTTGCTCTGTGTTTAGAGGCAGTTCTGGTGGTTTCAACAGGTCTATGTCAACTGTCACATCCCTGACAGACTGGTCTATGATGGGCTCATCAGATTTTAAAAGAGGCCCTTCCAAAATTGATTCCAAGACTGGAGGGTCCACAACATACGACTGCTCAGGAGAGAGATATTGTGTAAAATGGTTTATGCCCGTGTCCAAACTTTGTTCAGATATTATATCTGGAACTATATCATTAACATGTGATGATAGGTCATATGAGGACACACATTCTAGATCTGGTGGGGATACGTTTAATACAGAGTTAGGAGGATCTATATCCCCAAAAGTCTGATGTGTTGTTTTTTTTACAGTATCCTCATCTGAAAATGACTCTGGTGATGTTTGGTTTTGTGTCTTAATTGAATATTTGCTTAATTCTGTAATAGGACTGTCTCTATCAACAATGTACATTTGAGGTATTCGATCTGCTAAAGGCTGGTCAGTAAACATTTTTTCTTCAGCTTCAATGTCACTAGACCCTGATGGATCCACTACTGAGACCTCAAGTTGGTGTTCTTCATTCTTTGGAAAAATGCTGGTAAATTCTGAAGTCAGTACGGCACTATGGTCTGCTTGAGTTAAGGCAAAATCAGTCTTTGGACTGTTGATCTCTCCCTTAGGAGCCTCCAGCTCTACATAACAGTCTGAGTCTGGTAGATCAAGTTGTGGTGCTGGGTCTGAAACCGGTGGTGAGGTAATATCAGCGTATTCACCCTGGACCGCCAACAGCTGCAAAACCGCCCTGCGCATGGAGGACTGGAGAGAGAAGAGCCAAGCAGATAAGTAACTGCAGAGACTATGGATCACCATAGAATGACTTCCATTAAATCCTCAAAACATCTACACCCCATGGGGAATGGACAGAGCTGATTTCTCTGTGCACTACATCCTATCCAACCTATGTACAAAAATATCAGGTGAATAAATCTGGACAAGTGGGCTAATTTGTCCCTGCCACAACACTTACATCAGTCTGAGAACTGATGTCAGAAACAGGAAAATGTCTTTCTTAAATATTTGCTACACAAACGACACAATGGAACACTGTACATCTTAAGAAACACTTCTTTCAAAAAAGGGTTCACCATAAACAATTTTAAGCCACTTCCACCGTAACTGTGCAACAAGTGCACAAAACAAAAGGCAAGAGCATGTACTAGCCCAGAAAGGCCAAATAAAAATAATGTATTCTAGTGCATGGCATTTGTGATTCTAACATGGTAACAAAGCGTAATGGTTTGATGATTAGGATCAACTAATGAAGAGAGTATGCATCTACAAAAAGACTATGTAAGAATAGAAGCTGAGATATGGGCATAAACCCCATCTCTTTTCAATATTAACTTAAAGTAAAAACCCATCTTACCTCAGACACAACCTGTGCTCCCTATCAGGCAGCAAAGACAGAAATCAAAGGAACACATTATCACCTATCACTGGTGAGTTAGAGAAATCACCATTTATTAGAGTTTAGTAAATCAACACATAGAATTGGATAATTTGTAATTTTGTTCCTCTAGTATCTGTGAGCAATTATGACCTGCAAATTTCCAAAGGCCTTGTCCACATATTTTTTTATCTAAAACATTTATTATATAAATAAATAAATAAATAAATATTAGTTAAAGCTAGGTTTCAGAAGACCACTAGAAGGAAATTAATTACGATGCATGGCGCTACATTTTATTCACTAAAAAGTTTCACAGTGTATTTTTTTTGGAATCGAATGTTCCTATATTTTTTTAAAAATTTGTATAAATATTGTAAGCTAGCTAACTATGTCGTTCTAACCATGCAAAAAGCTGTCTCCAGACACTAGCATGGGAAGTGAACAAAATGAAAATGTAACTTTCTGTAGATCACATAAAACAAGACCATATCTGAGCATCTCCCGGCGGGCTAGTCAATGTAGTTATTGTATCTGACCAACTTCTGCAGTAAAAATATCTTAGAAATGTAATTATTCTAAGTATGACCTTCTTTTTAGTAAAGTTTTATCTTGAACAATTTACTTGTGCATAACGTCCCGATAGCTACACTTGACTATGCGTTAATTAACTACTAACTAAACATTTGCTTTGTCCATTTATGTCAGGATAAGGGAAATGTTTACCAACTCATGTTTGAGGTTTGTTTTGGTAGTCCGTGCAGTGTGTGACAGACTGGATGTGTGGGTCAGCTCACAAACAGCAAACATAGCTAACCATACTTATACCTAGGCTAGCGGCTTGTTCGTGAATCACACCATTTTCAAACGTTGGCTAATTGGCAAGCAAGGAGTCTTCCGACTATGAAGTGGAACAACAAGTATCCGTACCAAATAAAATGTATCATATTAAAACCATAATTTAGCTACAAATTGAAAACGGGTACAGTTGGTGGTGACAAGAGTCACTAGCTAGCTAACGTAGTTTGTTCGTCAGGCCTTCCAATGACAAGGTCAGAACGTTGGTGGTACTTTGAGAGGCAGAAACATAAACTAGACATAATACTAAATGCCCGTCAATTAGAATGCACTATCAAGGAAAGAACCTTTACTTACATTTCTGCTAGCACTACCTCGCAGAACGTTGGAAATGATCGTTAGCATCTTTCTCATGCTACTATACCCACAGATAGTTATAGTAGCTGGCTATGTGTCTTCCCCTGTGTAACTGCTTCCGTCCTTGCTTGCTCCGGTCAAAATACGTCGACCACGGATGACGTTGTGTGAGTGTGTGTCTGTGTGTGTCTGCTTGTCTGTGTGTATGTGTACACATACTGAATACTTAATACTGTCAGTAACAAGCAGGTATTAGACCATCAATAAACTACTCGCATTACTATTTTTGTTATAATTACTTATACTATATCTCTAAGATGACTTACTGTATTTAGGCATTAGTCAATTGTGTATTGGGAGCTGATCATTATAATCTGATAAGACAAATAATTAATGCAGAGTAATAGGGAAAAACCTACAGAAAACATACTGCACTTAATGTCAATGGAAAGTTCTCAATCCAAAAAACCTAAATAACAGATATCATATACCTTTTAGAAATAACTTAGGCATATAGATAATGATCACGCATTTACTAATACGATTCTAGTTTACTGAAGATCTAATAACTGCTTATTAATTAAAGTTTTTTACAAAGTGTTACCCAACGGTATCTGTGGACTACTTTAAATGTAAATTTGAGCAGTTTTTTTTTCACTTTGTAAAGAACTTGCAATCACACATCACATTATTAGATTTTTTTTAACCGTTATTTAACCAGGTAAATCCAGGTAATAATCCTTCTGAAAAGTTTGCCTCATTGTTTTGTTTTCACCCAAAAGGGGGCGCGGTCTTGACGATGCAACTTACTACGTGTGCCGATAATGTGCGATCTTTAGCGTCGATGGAATTGTAAACACGAGCGCCTTCGATGGTCTTGTTCAGAAACTACATTAGGTCGGCTTGATTAATTTAGATCTTCCTGTAGCAGGCAAGTGGCTAGCTACGTGTTTTAAGAGAGACTAAAGAATGGACGTCATGCTTCATTTGAAGATGATGATGGAAATGCTTGTATTTTTCCCTATTTTTCTTGCTTCCGGACTCAGCTCTGCAGAAACCTCGAATGGGAGAAAGGATCAAGAGTGTTACAACTATGCTGGGGGGCACGTCTACCCTGGGGAAGCTTTTAGAGTTCCCGAGTCGGATCATTCCCTTCACCTTAGCAAAGCAAAAAGTGAGCGTTTCTGATGGAGCATGTTGTTTCATCATGTCGTACAGCAGCACTTAGTTGCAACCCAAGTAACTTTTGCCCGCTGACTGTTTTCTTTCTACCAGGAATTGAATTAAATTGCCTCACATATTCCAATGTCTCTAAGCTACGCAATGTCAATCATCTTGCTAATGTTAATAGTACTCATAAGTAGCCTATGCATAATCTTTATCCAGTCGGTAAATTTTGAAGTTGGTTACAGCTCTGGCTACTGGATATAGCGTATAGTTCAAATGATTCGTGCAATGATACATTGACACGTCACGATTCCACAAACTATGGCTCGAACATTTAG
Source organism: Galaxias rostratus (assembly GCA_036024795.1). Classification (NCBI taxonomy): domain Eukaryota; kingdom Metazoa; phylum Chordata; class Actinopteri; order Galaxiiformes; family Galaxiidae; genus Galaxias; species Galaxias rostratus. The sequence continues at coordinate 3,911 of JAVQJS010113863.1, read as the reverse complement.
TTACAGCTAAACTATATTCTTGTAATAAAATCAATAACGTCTTTTTTAGTTTCAAAGCCTGCACCAAACTGGGATGGTACAGCTGTAATTGATGGTGAATTCCGAGAGTTGAAACTGTCTGATTACAAGGGGAAATATCTCGTGTTCTTCTTCTATCCACTTGACTTGTGAGTTAAGATGTACGTTAAAATACACTACAAAGTGCAACAACTTTGACTGAGATAAAATAGATGGTAATTGTTTGTAATGCTTTACACCTCCAGCACATTTGTCTGCCCTACCGAAATCATTGCATTCAGTGATCGTGTTCATGAGTTTCGTGCTATCAATGCAGAGGTTGTCGCCTGCTCTGTTGATTCTCAATTTACTCACTTGGCCTGGTAAGCAGTGTTTGCATTTGACCTTGTTTAAGTTATTGAATAGACATTTACTTTCAGTAAAGTATTATATATCTGTAAATATGTGCTTTTTAGCGGTAAAAACCATTTAATACACAATTTAATAAAACACAATTTTATTTTGTCAGCATTTGGAAAGCACATTCCCCACCTTTACCCATACCCTTCCCCAATGAGCTTGCCTGCAATGGTTGATTTCAGTTTCTAGTGTAGCCCAGTATCATGCACCCTTTCAACATATTATTGTACTTCAGGATCAATACACCCAGAAAACAAGGTGGTCTTGGACCAATGAAAATCCCCCTGCTTTCTGATCTCACTCACCAAATTGCCAAAGACTATGGTGTCTTCCTTGAAGACCATGGACACACACTCCGGTAACCAGTTTAAAAACTATAGTTGGGCAAGATTTTATTGTCTGTATTTGCACATTTCATTTATTGGTAAACTCAGAAAGAATCATTGTTGATAACATTGTTAAGAAAATGTATATTGCTTTTAAGATGTGGAGCCCTTTAATGTGTATTTTCTTCATTGCTCACATTCAATCTTAATCAAGCACAAAGTTAGTGATGTGACATAAGATTTTTTGAAGAAAATGTTTTTGGAAAATCTATTTCCCTTTAGGGGCCTCTTCATTATTGATGACAAGGGTGTCTTGAGGCAGATCACAATGAATGACCTGCCAGTTGGACGATCTGTGGATGAGACTCTGAGGCTGGTCCAAGCCTTCCAGTACACTGACAAACATGGCGAAGGTACAGTGTTGTTAAGTGATAAAAACTTATCTTCACAGACATTTCTTTGCCAGATATTGCATTTAGTCAGTTAAAATATTTTTAGCCTCTGCTTACGGATGTAAAAGAAATGTTTTATACATCTGTTATTTTTGGGATAGGGAAGACAAAGGTCTTGATTTGGACAAGATTCACTTTTGTTGTCTTCAAAGAAATTCCTAAGGCAGCATAGGGTGCCTTTTTTAAATAACTTAATTTATTAGAGCCTTGCTGTAAACATGTTAATGCTTTTCATAATGCTTTTCTCTTCATATAGCAACATTTTATTAATTTTATATATATGTTAGTATACATGTTTTTCTTAAACTTTGTCTAAGATTATGGTAATAAGACTAATTCTGTCCTTTATAAATATTTTTATTCGAGAAGAAGCTGATAAAAAGGAGCACCCTATATACATTAAAAAAAACCACAACACCAGTGACTGCATAGCTATGAATAACGTAGAAATTGCAAGGGCAAACAGCGTCCAAAAAGGTTTGTCAGAAAAATTTCTTCACTGGGTGATATAATTTGTATAGACACTCGCAGAACACTTTATAAGGGACACCTGTTCCCCTTATCGGTCAGGAAATGATCTAATCGGACAAGGAGAAGCCCAATGAGTATCCTGCAGATACAGGCCATTTGAGTTGACAAAGGCTATGGTTACTCAGATAATTGCACAATGAATGTACAATTGAAATTGATCTCAGAATGCATAACTCTTTAAACAGCTGAAGGCCAGGTTGGGTTCTATAGTAAGCTTACTCTGCAATGAGCACAGTCTCAACAAACTGCAAAGTTGAAGCCTTTATTAATGTAGCTTGGATTGATTAATCTTGATTTTAGGCACACAATTGGAAGGATCAGACACTACCCTCCATGTTTCAAAAGATTTTATTAACTTTCTTTTTAAAAAGGACAAAATCTTTTTTCAATCTTTCAAAGAAGCATGAAGTATACTTAGCAGTGATAAGATATATATGTTTTGGTTAGATTATTATGACCAAAGAATTCTATTTTCCCTGAACTAGGTCTTAAGGAACTTAAAAGTAATCCAACCGAAACTCCGTTTCAGATAACATTTGGTCCCACTCAAAAATAGTGTTAAAATTTAAGAGTAAATTCTACTCACATGAGTCACAATTAACACAAGGATGTGTACAAATATAACACTAATTTCACTCTTCACAAAGTTGTTAATTCAACCCATGAGTATTTAAAATTTGACACTTAAATTATTATAAAACCACTGACTATACTTGTTTTAGATCTACTATCTCGATGGCATCATGCAGTGTTCCTGATTACTGTAGTGTAATCATTGTCAACAGGAATGACTGGTCACTGGTTATGCTTTTTCGTAGTAAATCAAAATAATCATACTCAACAGATGTGCTCCGATTCAGATCTGAGGGGATCAGATTGTTTTATTGTTAACAGTAATAGACAGAATTTTGAATTATCTTGCAACAAATATTTCCATTGTGCACAAACAACACAGGAAAAGTACTCCAAATTATTCAATGTATAAATCCATATCTCACTCATGAAAAATACTTGTCATTGTACTTTTAACATTTCATAATCACGTTGATATCCCACAATGCCTTGCTGCAAATCCAGAAGACAGAGTGGCACATATTAGATTAGATTAGATTAGATTAAACTTTATTGTAATTGCACAGAGTACATGCACTAAGACATCGAAATGTAGTTAGCATCAAACCAGAAGTGCAAAAGAAACAGTATGATACAGTAAAGTGTATTTACATAAGTGAGTAAATATGAATACAATAGATAAATATGAACATATTAACAGACTGTAGTAGAGTAGAATTGTCACTGCTATTCTGCAGAATTTAACACTTTCTCTTAACTCCGCCATTTGAGCGTGTTGTGAATACTCCCTCTAGGTTTATTTAACTCAAAAAAGTATTAACAAATGTTTTTAATGTGTAAGGTTGACTACCGGAACAATGGCTTAATGAATTATGAGATGATTTGATACAGTAGCTCTGAGATTACATCTGATCAACACTTTGCTCTGGAATCTCAAAGCATTGTTACATTGAATTTGAACAATTAGCATGCTGATACAATGTTCTTTGTCTCTCTAAAGTTTGCCCAGCAGGATGGAAGCCAGGCAGTGATACTGTGAGTATCATCGTTTGTTTTCAGTCTTGTTGTGTGTTCATACCAAATTGTATGTACACGAATGCTACAATCAACTTGTATATGTGAAATGTTTCTCCAATGCACTCATTCAACATTTTAATCCACAGATTATACCAGACCCCTCTGGCAAATTGAAGTATTTTGACAAGCTGAACTAACTGAATTGCCCTACCGTCCAGTCTGCAAAAGCCACTACAAAATGTGGACAAAATAAAAACAAATGTTTGATAATGTGTTGTCAGTGTTTAAGTTGTTTCATCTTCCATTTCTTATTTTACCAAAAGTGTATTGTGACCCTTTCAAAATTGCGGTCAAAGGAGTTCACAGTAGATGTCACTGTAGTACAACAATCTAACAAGTTGTATGTTGCATATCCATTACAATAGTGTTGAACAATATTTAATGGTGTTATTCAATTGTAACATAAAACTCCAGAATCCCTTCAGTTTGTTGTAGCAATGTATTCGACTGATAGAATGAACCGACGACTTACAGGTTTGGTCAGTAGCAGTAGAGGAATAAATTGTAAAATCCAAAATTTGCTGTTATATGTAAT